>MU677839.1:4032-34100 GCA_026770625.1 Nicotiana glauca
AGAGGCTCCGTAGACAGGTTGTGAGTAGTGTCGGGCATGGGAATTTAAAAGATAAATATGGATGTTTGGCATTGGTGTATAAAGTTTGTAACATTTTTTATGGCAAATGAAGTTGCTAATGAAAATTAAATGGAAATCGTTATTTATATGTTTATAAAATTTGGTTAATGGAGTCCATCTCCTATTTATTCATGAGTTAGTTTTGGTAGAATGAGACCTAACAGGCTTGGTCGGTCGGGTTTACTCAGTTGAGCGCTGGTCGCGCTCCTCGGATTTTGGGGCGTGACAAAACCAGTCCAAACAGTTGGTCTAGTTATAACTAAACATGAATAACTAAGCTAAATATTAATAGCTAACATCAATTCTAAGTAAACTCAGGTGAACCATAAGCAATTCTTCATCATTGATTCCACAGGTTGTTCATACACGTGAGTCAAACTTCCAGATCATTAGGGACAATGAAAGTGTACTTGGAATAAAACCAAATGAATGAAGAAGGAAGGGTCAGCAAGCAGATTTGACAAATAACAATCACAACCAGCAACAACAGGAGTAATTTTCGAACTAAATAGCCTCTCAAAAACCCAGGAATAAACTATAGAAGTACAACACCCAATTTGAAACCCAGAAATGATGTACAATCCTCTAGCAACCAGTTTTAATCAAACAATTCCCAACAACTTCAAACTAGACTCGATTTTAAATCATTGTGAGTTCAGCTAACTAAATTTGCCTCAGAACTAGAGAAACCTCCAAAATCACCACAGAAAGATTTCAATGGAACAGTAGAATGGCATTTATGAGTGTATGTCAGTGTGTGTATATCAGGCTCTATCAGTATTCAGGTTTTAGAGTATGTAAGTCTGTCACTTAATGCTCTCAATGTTCTCGACTCAAAAATCTGTCTGAAGCCCCTTAATCAGGATGTGTGTGTGTCTATTTAAAGACTTCCTCAAACCTTTTCCAACTCATGATAGCACTCAACCCATTAATAAATGTTTAAATCCCTGTTATTCCCTGGTTCTCCACTATTGAATGTTAGTTCCAACACTAACCCCTTTTTCCTTTATTAAATTCCCCTAATATGGCCAGCATGATTTTTAAATTCAGGCGTGCCCTGACAGCCCATGCTGTCATGCCACCTTAGTTCAATTTTCAAATTGAAGTTTCTCTTAATTACTGCGTTTGTTAAATCTTAAACCTTGAATATTAAAAAATATGCCCATCAATTCTCTAAATCAGGACTCAAATGGTGACCAAAACATAGGGTATCAAATTCTGATCCTAGAGGTTTTACCACTACACCATCAAAAATATTTCTCATACAAACAATTCAAAAACTGAAATTGACTTGAAACATATAAGGACTGACTCTTTTGAAGCTCAAAATAATATAAAGAGCTGCAACTATCCTATATTCTCTAAACAATATGACTGCGATTGCCAAAATAAGGCCCTAGGTGCAACTAAACCAAATAGTATCTACGAATTAACCACAAATAACAAAGTTCCAAAAGAACGGGGTAGAAGAGGAACAAAACAAAGAAAAGAAATGAAACAAAAATAAGTAAAAATATAGAAAAATGAAATGGAAATACCTAGAATCGGACCAGCAAAAAATCAAGTTAGATTCATCTTTGAATCTTTCAATTTTTCGGACTTCCGGTCCGATTTGATATTAATTGCATGTTCTCATAGAGAACAAACGATTAAAATCATTTTAGACTGGAATCGTTCACAGAATCTCGACTTTGACCCATTTTTAGTATTCAACTTATGATTTGATATTCGAGGGGTTCTATTAGGATTCGAAGGAAATCGGTTAAGGATTAAGGTAGAGGAAGGTGAGGGGATCATGGGGTGTCAATTTGGAAAGGTTTGGAGGTGGCGCCGAAAAAACTGTTTGGTTTTTCGAATATTTGAAGGGCTAGGTTAAGATTCGAGGGAAGCTGAGGGTGGCATGGAGATGGGGACGTTGAGGCGAAGAGATGGTGTAATTTTGGAGGTCTTTGGCCACCGTCCGCCGCCGTAGGCGATTTTCCGCTAGCGGAGGTTGGTGGTGTGAGGAGGTGGATACAGGGGTCTCTAGGGTTAGAGACGAGAGAGGTGAGAAGGGGGGTTCTGAGGGAGGGGGGCCTGGTCTGTTTGGAAATATATATATGAAGGGGTTGAACGAATCCAGGCCGTTAGATCAATGGCCAGGATCATTTGACTTAACGAAACGACGTCGTTTAGACGTCTCTGAGACCGGATCGGTCCTTGATGGGAATGGGTAGGGCGCAGACCGGGTTGTGAGAACGTCTTTGGATCGTTGGATCAAGATGAAATGAATGGTTCAAATCACAAGCTTGAAACGACGTCGTTTCTTCGATGCTGGAGGCAGACTGGACCGTTCGATCTAAGGAGATCGACGGCTCGGATTGTGTGTGACAAAAACGACGTCGTTTGGACGGTCAAAATGCCTAATCAAATTGGACCGGGTGGGGGCGTCGATTGGGCCGATAAATTTAATTAAAACTGGCCCAAGACTTTGATTCCTTGTCTTCTTATTTTATTTTTCTCTTCAATTTTCCTCCTAATTAATTTCGACATTAAAACCAAAAATCCTAGATTAAATTATGAAATTAAATTATCTCAAAGATACTAATTAACAATTATTGCACATAATTAAATACCAAATCACACAATTAAATACTAAAATGCAAAGTACGTTATTTTTGTGATTTCTTTTCATTTTTGTAAAACAAACACTTGCTTAATTAACCCTAATTGTAAAATTAAATCCTAAAAATGCAAATGTAACTTATTTTTTGTATTTTTTCATTAATTTGCTCAAATAAACGTGCACACACAAATACAAACAATAGCAAAAAATATCACGAAAATTCACAAGAATCGCACACAATAAAACAAACATTTTATTTTGATTTTTGTGGGAGTAATTCATGTGAGACAAAAATCACGTGCTTACAATATGTTATATACGAATTTAATGGTTGAATTATTATTTTTGATTGAGATTTATTTACTTGAACCTATTTTTGTACAATCATATAATAAAAATATTAACCATAAAAGAAAAAAAATAGTGCGCATGAGAAAATAGAATTCAAAAAGCATATATCTTTTACAATAATTCTAGTAAGACAAACTTCATAATTAAAAATCTTATCATCTTCAAAAGGAAAGAAATTCTTCATAATTCAATCATGTAGTAGTAGTTTAGCATCCTGGCACTTCTATCTCGTTGAAGAAAGCTTCAAAAACAAAGTCTAGGAACTATTTCACCTAAAAAAGGAAGGACAAGATTTTTTATATAATTGAAATAAGGAAAGATTTAATAAGTAACATTTTAGTTGGTTTTAAATTAATATCCTAAATATTATAAAATAATAATTAAATTACAGTTTTATCAAATGTTAAATTTATTTTTAGAGGGCAAAAAAGACGAACGATATTTTGTTAAGAGCCTTCATGCTTTTAATATAATATAGATATAGATATAGATTAGCACATGCATAATGTTTGTATTCAACTTTATGGTTTGTGTGAAGTGACTAGCCCAAATATTTATTTATGAGGAAAAAACATAAATTGGCAATATTTAAGCAAATATTGCAGAATCCTAGCGCTAAATAGTAATTAACAAAACTGGTAACTAATTAATTATATTTCTTAAAACTTACCTTAAATAACTCCCACTTTCATCTCAATCAGTCCCTAGAAAAATGCATGAAAATATCTTGAAGCCTATTTCCCACACCTCAAAATTAGGGATTCATCCTAATTTTGATGCTTATTTAATTTGTTTTAAAGGAAAAGTGGACCAATGGGACATGCATATTTGGTATAATATAGGAATAAATAATACATATATGATATATTATGTTTTTATACATATAAATATTATACGATATTTATACCATTCATATAAATGATACAATATATATTTGGTATAATATATGTATAAATAATGTACATATAAATGATACAATATATATTTGTTATAATATATGTATAAATAATGTACATGATATATTTTATTTATATATATATACATACATATTATACCAAATATATAAATATTTAGAGTAATAGAAATATTTAGAGAATATATGAATGTTAAAATAAGGGGCATAAATTCATAATAAAGGAAAGATAGATTTGAATGCTAAATCTACGACATTGAAATAGAAAGGAGGAGGAGAGAGAATGTTAAAAAGTAGATAAGGATAAAACGGATCCCATGATTTGTATTACTCATTAATTGCACACATTAGTTTTACATATGCTAGTATTGTAAAAAAATCTACTATATATGAAATAAATAAAGAATGGTATCATTTTCTTAAATACTAGTTAAAAAATGCTCGATTGTGTATTTTTCTTTATTTATTTATTTATTTATTTTCTTTCGCTAATTTCCTTTTCCTTTTTCAGGGTTCTTATTCTTAAGTATGCTTAATTGCTAGTTTTAATCTATTAAATCAATTGAATATTGGGTTGGTATTAGTGACCAAGCTGCTATTCACTCATTTAGGGTTCATTCAAACTAAAAAGTCTTCACACAACTTTCATTTTCTTCTCATATTGGGTACGAGTAAAATTGGACATAAAAGTTACCCCCGATTTTCAGTAAAGAAACGAGAGGACAGTACGACCCGGTATGACCTCGGATAATGCCGAGGGCACATACCAGAATCCGGGAAGGACGAATGGTGCGTCCAAAATTGGATGCGGCCAAGCATTGAGCTCGAGCAAAGTGAAGAACCGAGGCTAAGGAGAAAGGTGATTAGACAGAACAAACTTAAGGGCCGCAATATCAGCCCACCACTGGATAGTACTGCGAAAATCTTGCCTCGTATCTGTCACACCTCATTTTTTACACACCTACCCCGAAGGATAATGTATAAAGGAATTTTTCCATTTAAAGTGACATTATTCGAAATGAGATTATTTATTTATTTTTAGAGTCGCCACTTGGGATAGGATTGGCTTGTGGTATCCCAAGTCACCGATTTAACTTAAATTCCAAATCGAGGAAAATTGTCGACTTCCCAATTGGAGTCTGCGAACCAGAAATTCTGAATAAGGAATTCTGTTGACCCGAGGGAAGGTGTTAGGCACCCCCGGATCCCGTGGTTCTAGCACGATCGCTTAAATTATTATAAATGGCTAAAATCTGAATTTTCTTACATGTTCCAACCTATAGTGCAATTTTAAGATTGTTTACCGCTTTTGGTTAATTTTTTAAGAAAGTGAACGTAGTTTAAAAATGTATTTTTGGATCACGTCACATGAAATGCACCCGGATCCTCGACACATTCTTATTCAATGTTTTTGGATTTGGATTTGGGTTGCATGAAATGCACACCCGTATTTAAGAAGGTAAAATTATTAAAAGCGCACCTAAAGTGACTAACGGGTTATTATCTTTGCAGAGGGCCGTAAAATTCGCTAAACGACACGCCCTGAATTCTAAGTATTTTAATTTCACTTAATAAGGGCCCCGTAAATTAAGTATTTTGTTGGGCGAGGCTCATCTCATTTTATTATTTAAAGGCCAACCTAAAGCAAACCAGGATTTTCTATTTCTTTTGTCTCTAAAAAGGCCTAATTAATTTGCATTTATAAATTAGGGTCTCGAATTCAAGTCCGAATTCAAACAAAAGGAGGACCCTCTTAATTTGAACCCGCTACCTAACTTGAAAACCTAAATTTATATTGCAAATTAATTTTTCATATCCCTAATGTAATTTTAATGGACTTTTAGCTTCCAGCGCTTTTGGGCTTTGAGAACTTTGGCCCAGGCCTGCAATGTGAAGTTGTTTTTTTATTCTTGGGCTGCTATCAACTCTGGGTCTCAGCACAGACCTATTTAGTGCAAAGGGAATGTCGCTGGGCCAGGCCTTAGTGCCAATGAGGCCCAAACAAATTTAAGGGTCGGGGCTTAGTGAAACAGGAAACGCCAAATCCAGCCTTGTATTGTATTAGCCAAGTTCTACCAATATTTTGAATAAGCAGATAATTGAAATAGTTCTTTGATTCCAACTGAAAATATAAAAGCTGTCCATATTGAATTGCAGACTTTACTCATGTTTGGATGCTTGTTTTACTTAAATGGAAATAGTAATTAGGCTGAATGTAAACACCAGAATTATTCCTATAAGATTCCTATATTATACCAAATTTTACTCATGTTAACAGCACATGTACAAACATGATGCAATCTAAAGCTGAACCTGGAATCAATCTCTAACATTTGCCATATTATAGCTATAATCACGTTTAACATTCATCTGTTTCCACATGGCCGTAATTCATTATAAAACAAATTCTAAATGACCTGAAGTACACTAGATCTATGATTAACTAATTGTATCTATACAAAATGAAACCAAAACTGATTGTAGAGTACGATTTTAATAGTCCATTTACATCAAATTCAGTAATCCAAACAATGCAGTTCAGTCGATTTACAATAGGGAAATTTATCAATCACGACAGAATTCATAATAAAATCAGGATGCTATTTTATTTCATCTTGCTACTGGACAGTCAATATTGGCTTTTAGAGGCAGGATAAGTACCTGGAGATTGAAACACAACAAAAAAAGGAGTAGAAGTCAACAACAATGGAGAAATTTGCAGTGTTAGCAACAGGAAATCACAGCAGTTTTAACTTGAAGTCTCAGCCAAGAAAACCAGCAAAATTAACCCAGAACTGACTCGATTAGACCAATTTTAGCTTGAAAATAAACCAGGAATCTCTAGCAAACTTTAGCAGTCAAATCCTAAGCCAAATGATGCCATAGCAAACCTTACAACTTGAAATTGAATCCAAATTCTTAGTATCACAGTATTTTTGAGTTTTCTATTGTATTTTTGTTTGTTTTCGATTTTTTGGAGGACAATAAGATCTGAAACTCAGATTTGAATTCCTTAGGGTTTGAAATTCAAATTTGGAGGATCAGCTTCTGCAGAGATGGTTTTTTGGAGGAATTAGAAGCTGGAAGTCTGGAGAATTTTTCAGAGTGTGTGAAACTTTCTTTTGGAATTTTTTAGGTATGTGAAACTTGTGAACTAAGGCATTGGACATGCTTTTTATAGGCAAGGAAGGGGCAGGAATGTTCTAGAGGTTTTCACTCATTCCCCCCTCCCCCCCTTTTATTTTCAGAAATTGCTTACTAATCCTAAAGTTTTGACTTGTTTATCAAGTTACTGCTTTCAAAATGCTGATACTTACACTAAGACCCCTTCTACAAGGATCTAGGGTATTCTAGCTGTGTTTTCCTACCTATGGAATGCCTATACTACCCTTACTTGAGTTCTGAAATCACCACCTATACCAAACTACCCATTTTGGGTGCCCAAAATACCCTTGACTAACTCTAGGTAAAATCTATCAGCTACAACCAATCACCTAAAATTAAACTAATTGGACAATTAACCAAACAAGGAAACAAATTGCATTAAGCATTCATGAATCAACTAACTAACACAAAATTAAACCTATCAAAATCAAGCATGAAGGCTGAAAACAGTACTGCCATGAGGAACAAATCAGCCAAACTTACTAAACCCATGAATATGGAATTATTAATACAATTACTAATCAAACTGATTTAAACTAAACTAAACTCATTAACGCTAAACCATAAGGAATTACTAATTAGTTCAGATACTGAACAAACATTAAGATTCAAACAAGCCCAAGATAGGATCGATTAAAGACTACAACATATTAACCAAGGATTACACTAATAATCAAACTAAAACAAAAAATTAAAATAAATTAGAACTTAAACGGGATGAACAAATAAGTAGAATCGAGCACAAAATTAAAACAAAATCAGAACAGTGGTAAAAAAAACAAAACAAAAATTAACCTAAAGATTAAAACTACAGTCATAGAATGAAAAAAGAAGAAAACAGAAACAAATTCTAAAACTTACTGTTATGACTCTATTGTTCCGCTGCCTCTTCAATCAATCCTCGAAAGTGATTTTTGTTAATGTTATATGCTTATCTTGTTAAAAATAAAGCATATGACATTAACCAAAATCATCCGAGCCATGAAACTCGCAGAGCAGTTTCAAGGTTAAAAAAATCCCTACATTTAAAAATTTTGGAGTTTCGCTTGGATTTGAAAGATTCCAGGTAGGAATTCGGGTAGAGGGAGGTGAGGGGATTATCAGATATCAATTTGGGCGAGTTGGATGAATTAGGATTTTTACCGGAATTTCAATCCAAGATTTGAGAAGATTGGCTAGGCTTTGAGAGACGGGGCTTGGGGATTTGGAAAGAGGAAGACGAGGGGATGCTGTGGTGAAATTTTGGGGTCGTTTGGAGCTTCGCCGCCGGCAGAGGCGATTTTCGGCCGGCGGCGGACGGTGGAAGGTGATGGGAGACGATGGTCTGACGGCGGAGACACAGGGGTTAGGGTTGTACGAGGAGGGAGAGAAATGTTTTTAGGTTTGATTAAATTTTGGACAGTTTTATTAATTATGTTAAACAAATCCGGACCGTTTGATCATGGGGAATGGACGGACATGACTTCTTGACTCCAAAACGGCGTCGTTTTTATGACAACTAGACTGGGTTGATGACTTTTGGGATGGGGCTTGATTGGGGCAGATTTGAAAGACAAATTTCTTGGGCTTGGGAGAGGAATCTAATTAAATGGCCCAAACTTCATTTTTCTTGTATTTATTTTCCTTTTCTTTTCCAATTTCAAAATAAATTAATTCCCTCTTTTCCTTAACAAAAAATTGAAACTAATTCCTAGATACCTTGACTAACTAAAAAAACTAATTAAACCTAAAATGATGATTAAAATCAATTAATTAACATAAAACCTGACAAAATCAAAGCTAGAATTAAAAGTGCATTTTGAAGCTATTTTTTTTGTAATTTTTCCATTTTATAAAACAAATGATTTCTAACTATCCTAAAATGCAAAGTTAAATCCCAAATGTTAAATGCAACATATTTTTATATTTTTCGCTAATTAAAATGCACAAACAAGATGCAAACAATTAACACACAATCATGCAATTAATTCCTAAAAATTCAAATAATAAAAGATAAATCCTAATTCTAAGGAATTTTATAGGAGTAATTTAAGCGTGGCAAAAATCACGTGCTCACAGTATCAACTGCGTAATAATGTTTACTAGAAGCCGGAGATCTTTACCTTACTTAGACTTGTACTAGGTTTGAACTCCCCTACTATATAAATGGAGAACTTTTATAATTTTGGGACCACTGTACGTACACATATCAAAGCAATAAAGTTAATTTTTATTCTTTAGTAATTATTCATAGTGTTCTTCAGCTGCTTGTTTATTAAGTTGTAACCAAGTCCGTTCTTGGGCTGGATCATAACTGATTTCTAAACGTCCATTTTCCCGGTTTGCCCCGGAACTTAATCTTCCATTACATTTGGTTTGATCTGATTTTCTTTAACTCAATCATTTATTATTTATAGTTCATTCGTTTTAAATTAAACCACATATCCTTTAATCGTATATAAATCCAATTGTTACTCATTTCAGGGTAAACGCATAAATTTGCAGTTGATAATGGCATTAGAACTTCTAGTAACAAAAATAACAAATGTTGGCAGGGCGTGACATCAAAGTTTATACTTGCATTAAATGATATGTACACACATTAAGTAGAACTATTTTCTACAATAACCAGACTACAAACTTTGACAAGCCAAATTGGACGCATTGGTACTAAAGATATTGGTATTTAACTAAAAATTGGGATTTCGGTCGAAGCTTGTTTTTAGAAGAACTTAGATTACTGATAATTAAATAGAAATAGAAATAATTGATGTAAAAAATAGTTGATTAGAAAGCAAAGTAAATCAGTATATTCTAATAGTATTTCCTCCCCTTACAAATATTCAGTCCTCACCTTTTAAAGCTATTTCTAAGTAATATGTTTTCCCCCCTTTCATAATGGAGTTATTATGAACAATTAGTGGCATTCAATGTAATGTTATAATTGGTAATCATAACTGATTCAATATAGATTCCATAATATTTTCCATAATTAATGCTTATTAATTACCAATAATACGTATCTATATCCCTTTTACTATTTAGGTTCATTCATCTGATGCGACTTCCGAATATTAAGAGGTTCGAGCACCTACCCTTTCTGATTTTCTTGAATCTCTGCCCGTGCCTGCTGATGCTCGTGCCTCTTCAACTATTCTTTGCCAACTGTCATCCTTTAACCAGTCCACGTGTCATGACGTGTTACCTTATAATTAATTCTATACATGAACTTAATTTTTTCCAATACAGATAGTCCCTCCACTTGCCATTTATTCATCAATAGAATATTTGGAAAGTTAATTTTATTAAAGCGAGAATATTTGCCGCCATTAATTCTTCTCTAGAACTGACGCTCCATATGTCACTTCCATTTAATGTTTATGACGCATGGCATCCCCCGATTGGTTCTGCAAATTTTCAGCGCCTTTTATGGCTTCATCAATTATGAAGCGACAACTTCCATCATGACGTTTCCATCACTACACCTTTTCCTTTGACGGTTGCTTCTGAGTATAAATATAATTTTTCGTCTTTGTCTTTATCATAAAAAATTTAGAATATTCAGTTCTTATTTTTTTCTTCCTCGTACTACTATGTCTTCTTCAAACCCTAACCCTCGAAGAATCCCCATTGTTGATGACCTTCCTCTTGCTCCTGCTAGAAGTAGGAGAGGAGAAGACTTCGTAGTTTAGGGTCTTCATCGATACGAAGCTCTTCTATTCCTCTAGTGAGTTCTAATCCACCTTCTAGAACTAGGGGTTCTCTTTCCCAGAGGTCTTCGTCTAGAAATAAAGACTCTAATGAACCTCTTCATGAGCCTTTGGTAAATGAAATTGTTCCTACTGAACTATCTTTTTACACTGATAGAGAATCAATCAGAAACCAAGTTTCTTATATGTCTTCTTTAGATCGTGCTGATATTTACTCATCTCAAATTATTGAAGGGCTAATATCTGTTGTTCGTAGGGATTGCCACTGGAGACATGATTCCCCCATTATAATTCCTAATGCGAACCAAAGGATTATATCTTACTTGACTGGGTTTTCTTTTGTGTATACATACCCTTTTACAATGAATTTCAAACCCCCCATTGATCCTGTTATCATCGAATTCCGTCATTTTTTCGACGTTTGTTTATGACAGATTGGCCCCATTGTGCGGAGGGCTATGCATGCTTAAGGCATTTAGCCAATATGTCTAGTTTGCCTTTTACTTTCTTCCATTTGATTCATCTCGACTCTCCTAAAATTTTCCGCCATGGGATTTTCATTTTAGTAGCGAGAAGTAAGAGAGTGCTAGTTAGCCCAGAGGATGAAAAAATCCGTGGCTGGAATGCCAGGTTGTTGCTGCCCCCACTATTGGTCTAGTGGGTCAATAAAATATTCCATTTCCTAGGAAATGGAATTTTGCACGTAAGTTTTCTTTTTATAACTTTTTCTATCTTTTGTCTCTATTTTGCTTGCTACCATTTAACTATTTCCTCTTTTTCAGCAACCATGGGAACTATTGATAAGATTTCCAATTCTCGTGGTTGGGTAGGAAAGTTATTTAATGTTGCTCCGATGGAAGCTAGATCTTTGAAAAACCTTTCGCATCGATTTTGTTGGAAAGTGAAAACTCATGGTAAATGCTTTTTCTCATATATTCTTCGTACTATCATTCACTTTTTTCTTTGGAATTTGTTTTGATCCTTCTTTTTATTAGGACTTCCCATTCGAGGTATAAGTACTGCTGCTGTCGTGGCTTCCAGAGTTTTTTTGGAAAGAGCTCAAGAGATTATCTTGGGTTCTTCATCGAAAAGGAAGGCTGCTGTAGTCCAAGATTCTGAAGAGGAGGAGGAACAGCATGGGGTTTCCTTGATAAAAAGGCCGCGAGCCAGAAGACGCGTCTTTTTAGATGATGAAGCTTCTCCTCCCCGTTCTGTTCCTATCACCGAGCCTGTTGAAGCCACCGTGGTAATCTCTGATGATGACACTCATGTGCAGCTCGTGACTCTGCTGATCAACTCTTTGCTCGTGGGTTTGATAGTGACAATTTGGGTTTAGTTTCTGATGAAGTACCCCTTGCCTCATTTACCATGCCTATTCTCGTGACGTCTTTTTTACCAGTTGTAAATGCTATCGTTGTTGCTCCGCCCCAAGTTGTTTTGACTTTTTCTATAGTTCCCCCTACTTTTGTCCCTTATATTGAGGTCAGTTCCTCAAGTGGAAGTGTAGATATGAAGTAAATTATCATCGAGGTTCCTGATGATGGTAACCTTTTGAGAAAATTAGGCCGGGCTGATATGTGGTTGAAACCTATGATCGGTTCAGTTGAGAAATCCAAGCTCGAGGGTCACAACTCTTTGACTTGGATGAATGACATAGTGCAGTCATCATTGAAGGTATTTGTTTCTTTTCACACTTTATTACATCCTTATTCTATTAAGGTTCTTACCCCCCCTTTTTTTTAGATCAATCTTGTTGGCACAGAGACGATGAAGAGGATTTCTCATATGGAGCAGTTAATGCATGATTATAAAATTAAAGCAGACAACTGGAAAGAACAATATGAAAGCCTTCAAATTGACATGGAAGCATTAGAAGAAAACAAGTGCACCTTAGAGCAGCAGTTGAAGGTTTTGACTTCAGAGTTAGCAGTTGAGAAAGCTTCCTCAAATCAAGCTGACAAGGACAAAAGTCTCCCCGAGACATCTTTTTCTGAGCAACTCTCCAAGGCCAGTGAAAAGATCAGAGAGTTGAAGGCTTTGCTAAGTGAGAAAGAGGTTTACGCTGGTGAACTTGTGCAACCACTTACTCAGACCCAAGAAGATCTTCGTGAGTCTTCTGATAAGGTCAGTTTTTAGAAAGTTCACTTGCTCCTCTGCAATCTTCTTATGATGCTGCCTTGGCTGAGAATGAAAAGCTCAAAAACGAGATTGATCAATGGGAGAGAGATTATGAGATTCTTGAGGACAATACTGCTATTGAAGTGAGTTTGGCGATTCTAAACACACGCCACGAGACCCTTATGGAGGCTAGCTATGAGGGTTTCATCTTGGATGCTGAGTTAGCCAAGATAAAAGAGACTATTGAAAAAACTCAGCAAGGCCAAGACTTTCCTTCTTCCATGGCTGATACTCTCGAGCATATTAAAGATGATATGTGTACGGAGAATGCTCCAACTCCTTCAAGCCAACTTGAACCTTCTGCTGCTAGTGATACTGCTTTAGATCCTTTTTTAGCCCCTCAGTGAAAGTTTATGAAATGTGACTTCTTATTTTTTTCTTTTGGAGGAATGTGGTTTTAACCCCCGATCCCATTTAGGGGTTTAGTTTTTGGAAATGACAAGTCCCAGACCTTTTCGGGGCATTTTGTATAAATGACAAATATTTTGCGAGTAGGTTCATACGTAGTCTAAACATTAATATTAAGAAGTTTTTTGTTCAACTTAATTGTCTTAAGCTTCTGTTTTGCTCGTTTTTGCCTTTATATTCAAGGTCTCATTTGTTAATTCGTGGGTTTTTGCCTTACCCTTTTTTTTGTAATTTTTAAAAAAAAAAAAATGCTTTGTTGGTTTCATGGATATCTGAATAAAACATGAATTTATAAAAGAGGACCTTTTTATATTCTACACTTAATGAAGAAGAGGTTTGAACTTCATAACAGTGTAAATGTACGATACAAGAAATAGGAACACACATGTTTCTTGAAATAACTTTGATAAAGTTTTTATTTGAACTTTTGTCAAGTTTAAATAACATGTATTTAAATAACTTTTATAACCTTTTTGTAACTGTTTTCATTACAAAAGGTTTGCAAAAAAGGAAAGAAAATCTAAGGGTTTTTTATTAGCCATTTCTATACATTGCCCTTAACCTAGATATCATGAAATCTGTAAGTTTTTTTGACTGACTTTGTGTTATTAGCTCGTAAATTTGCTCTGAACTTGATTCATTCAATGAGTAGACTTTTGGGCTTTGACTTGAACTTTAACTATTCTCAGTCTTCTTTGCCTTATTTATACATATATCATATGTATATTATATAGTCCCCCAAGTGTTTGATCTTTGAAGTATGAAATTTTGGGCACTTGATTATTCCTCTCATGCGGTCCTTTTCTTGAAAAGGAAAAACAAACAGGACTCTGAGGTACGATATTAGATGAAGACTGCTTAGCCCTTTTAAATTTCTATTAGAATAATTGTAACCCTAGACCGGGAATTATGTTCTTTTCTGCATGTCTTGCAGGTTGTGATTCATCATTTAGTACAGGCTAGCTTTTTGCCTATCATCTAAAATCATTAGTAAGATTTAAATAATTCAAAATAAAAATAATTAATAGGGATACCTGCCGCGTGCACTTATTTTCCTTAGAAATAATATCTCTTCAAATGAACAACATTCCAATTTAAAGGTAGAATCTTCCCACCCAATGTTTCAAGCTCATATGCTCCTTTTCCTGCGATTTCATGAATCTTATAAGGTCCTTTCCAAGTTGGACTTAACTTTCCTGCATTAGCTGCCCTTGTGGATTGGAAAACTTTCTTAAGTACGAATTCCCCAATTTTAAAGTATCTAAGATGAGCTTTCCGGTTATAGTATTGTTCAATAACTTGTTTTTGTGCTGCCATCCTTATTAACGCAGCTTCCCTCTTTTCTTCAAGTAAATCCAGGTTGACTCGCATTTCTTCTTCATTTGACTTCTCAGTTGCTTGTGTATATCTCGTGCTTGGCTCTCCTATCTCGACTGAGATTAATGTTTCAGCTCCGTATATAAGAGAGAATGGTGTTTCCCCCGTACTTGTTTTGCGGTTGTTCGATAAGCCCACAAGACTCTAGGTAACGCCTCCGGCTAAAATACTTACCTTAAATCAAGAATTTAATCATGAAGGAAGTTCATAGAACAATTGACAATCATTATGCCAATCCCAAAACTTCTACTCAATTAGTTAGAGTCTCGTGCTGATAACGTGTTATAAAATAATAAAAGAACAAGAACAATATTGCAGAGAAAGAGAGAGAGGGAATTCTTATTGAATTTTAGGATGATTTACAATGGGGTAGGACCCCTCTATTTATAGGGGAAAAATGACTTAGCCTCAAAGTAAAACTCTCTACAAGATAGACATTCACTCTAAATAGAATTCTATTCATAACAATAAGGGAAATAAGGGAAACACAATATTGTACTGCGATTTTTTTCAATTTTCTTTTTTTTAATGATATCGTGCCTTCTATCCAAAAAGGCATTAGAAAAGTTTCGGACTCCTTACTTTACTTCCTTCTTATTTGTATAGTACCTAAGCTCTCGGGCCTACAAATAGTCAAAGATTCTCTTGATACTTATAGATCCCACCTTTTGTGTAGTTGCCATTTTGAAAGATTCCACTTAACTTTTCCTTTTTTTTTTTTTGAACAAATTGTGGTAGAAAAATATTTTCGATTTTTCAGGTCTCTTTAAGAGGAAACGTTTTATTAGGAGTCTTTAGGTCAACCATAATTAACTCATAATTAGTCTCTATGGATAAGGTTTTTACCAAGAGTCCTACACCATTTATATAAACCATGACACCATCACCTTGGCGCTAGCCTCTAGCTTTTCTCTGAAGATTTTTCACGATAGTGATTACTCTTATTTGTAAAATAATGACAATGGCCGAAGGTAAGTTGCTAACTTATTTCCCCCTGCGATGACTCAGTAATTATATTTGATCTTCAACACGTGGTAATAGGAATGGAGTCGTTGAAACAACATTAAAATTATCTTTGTGTGACCTATAGATCACGAGTTCAAGCTGTGAAAGTAGCAAATAACGCTCGCATTAGGTTGGGCCGTGGAGGATTCAAGATATTGGCTATTTGTAAAATCTGCTGGCCTCCGAGGAAACAATGTTTTATTGCTGAAGATCTTGTATCAAGTTTTTAAAATTATACTATAGTATTTTGATTTATTTGCTTTACTATTTCTTAATTTAGCATCCGTTAGTATTCAAAAGTCTCATAGATCAAAGCATCGTATACATAAATCATCCGGGTCATCTCACAAGGGCATAAACCGCTCCGTTTCATGTGACACGCTGTTGAAAGGATCTGTTTCTACTCCTCGTGGGTCCATGGTACAAATTGTTTTATGTAACTGAAGCCGACTTATTTGGGATTGAGGCGTAATTATTATTGTTGTTATTTCTGCACAAGATTGACCTAAGCAAACTCGAGATGGGTTCACTGTGGAGATATTGTCGACACTTTAATCTTGTAAGCAATGCCATACCTAGTCCCTCGAGGGAGCAACTAATTGATGTTGTCCAGAGGCATTTCTCATCCCTGGTACTTTCTTTATTATCTCTTATCTTGCCGTTGCTTTGGTTCAGATTCTGTAATTACGTGTATGTCTATGTCGTGGTGATTCTATGATTGATCTATTTTAATGTCATGTTAATTGAGGTCGTTATTTTATTGTCTATGATATATTCCTCTTTTCTTTTTGTCTTCTTTTCGTTTTCATCAGCCGAGGGTTTTTTGTAAACAGCCTCCTTACCCTCATACTATCTTTCGCAGACTCCACTAGTAAAATTTTACTTGGTTATAGTCGTTATTGTTAATTGAGGTCGATATTTTAATAGCACTTCCCTTGCATGTATAGTTGTGTTATATGTTATATTATTGTCTTGCTTTTCCAAATACAATTAAACTGCTTTGTGACAACCTAATTCGTTAGTTTTTTGGCTGTTATAGTGAAGTGTTGTTATAGAGAATACATATTATAACACAATATAAAAATAATTTTCGAGAAAAACTTGTTTTTATAGTAAATAATTGTTATATAGAGAATATGTTATAGAAATGTTTGACTGTACTGCTTGACCGCATATTTTTTGGGTGAAGCAATTGGACGAGTTGGAGGTAATTGGGGGATTTGTTCAAGCAGCCAAGAGACTCAAGTCGGACTGCAAATGACTCATGGGAATGAAATCCTTTTGTAATGGTCCTAACCCTAACAAATAGTGGTGCATTTTGTCCACTTCGCATTGCAGTAATATTTGTAGTTTACAAATACTCATGTTTATTCCTAATCTCTAGCTTTGTAGGTTGGTGGTTTTATGTTTTAACTTTTCACAACTCTTTTTTATTGCTCAACGTTTGTCCAACCAATATACTGATTTTATGAAATATCGTTTCACTTTTCCTGGTCAGTATACATAGATTATACATAATTATACGTATTATACATGGATTGTAAATATATTATAATCTGCCAATTATATTTAGTTTAAGCATGAGTAAGCCGCTATTTAGATCCAGGGGAAATTAAGGAATTATTCCTCACTCCTCCCGTTGGGCCCTTGTAACTGTTCGAGGGAACATTAATTGGGCCCCCAAGAAGACGGAACTTGTGTAGAAATGACATCAGGTAGTCACTTTAAGTGGCTGCTATTTAGTTTCCTGAGTTTTAGTATTTCAGGACAAAATTGTCTTGAATTGTCTGGAAATTAAGATTTTTAGTTTAAAATTTCAGGACAAAATAAGTACGAGCTAATCTCCAAATAGTATCTATGAGAATGGCTATCTGTGCACTTGCCCTGCAACTTGTTCTATTGTCGGACTGTCAAATATAGAAGAAGCCCATAGAGTTCGTGAACTAATTTAATCGGGCTTAGCAACTTTGTAAACCTTGGGCCTAATCCTTCGTTGGATAATTTTTTAATATTTTTTATTGATGTCTAGGAAATTGATAATTAAGGAACAACATTTAAAAAGAGGACACACATGCAGGTGATTTAGCTCACCAATTAGAAAGAAAAATGGTGAGCTAGCTAGTTATGCTTCACTCCACTTTCTGATGATATGCAAGAGCTCAGGATAAAAATGGTGTTAGTTTCTTAATTTTCTTATCCTTTTTCTTTGTGTGATGATAAAATGGGAACAAATTAAAAAAAAAATTGCCAAAAAATATGACCAAAGTTGGTCGGTATTTTAATTATATAATTAAAACATACACCATCTGGGAATCGAACCGTTGTCTGTAATGTGACACGATATTACTCTACCAGTAGATTATTGGTGCATTTTATTTTAAGACTGTTTTTTATTTGATTTATACTCTTTAATTGTATTTTCGCACGAAAATAACCGACTAAAGTTGCTCGGTTTTATTAAAAAATAAAATTACCGACCAAAATTGTTCGATTTTTTAAAATGACAGGCCGAATTAACCGACCAATTTTGGTTGGTTTTTTAAATATTAATTTGTTTTAAATGAAAAACCAACCAAAGTTGGCCGGTTTCTTGAAAAATAAATTTTGCGGGACTCAAAAATAGTTTTCCGCATTTTTGCGCAAAAAAAAAAAATCGACCAAAGTTGTTCAGTTTCGTAAAATTTTTTTTTTTTTTTTTTAAAAACCGACTAAAAACCGACCAACTTTGATCGATTTTTGGTTGATTTTTTGATCGTTTGCCCTAATCCTAACATTATTTACCCATTAAGTAGTTATCTTCTCTTATTTTTTTCAATTCTAAGCAAAAGAATTCATCTTTTGTTAGTGGTGATCCTCATAATTTTTATTGACTGGCCATGTTTCTGAGGCTGTATTTTTTAGCATTAAAGTTTGCCATAAGATGGACTACAATCAAAGATTCTCTTGATACCAGAGGCGGCTCGATCAATTTCGTGGCCTAAAGCCAAATTTTACGACGGACCTTAACTTTTTATTAATAAAAAATATTTTATTTTTATTTGAAGTCTATTTTTTTAATTTTTTTAAATGCAAAGCTATTATTAATTTTTTATAATTAATTTTTCCTAATAAGTCTTTCTCAATTGACAATATAACTAATTCATTTAATATATGCTGTTAATCTTAGGCAAAATTTTATCAATTTTGATTTCGAAACAATTTTTTTCGCAGAAACAATGGTAATAGGAGTTCTTTTTTTTAACGGTATTAGGAGTTATTAACATTATTCTATAAGTAATATAGGCATTTGAAAAATAATCAAATCTTTTTATTTGATAGAGTATGTCAATTAAATTGATATCTTCTAATTGTAATCTTTTTCTTAATATTTTTTAATTCAGAACATAAATGTAAACTATCAATATCTGGTTGATTATTATTATTTAAGGAGCATTCAAGATGAAGGCAATATTTTTTCAAATTTTCATCATCTAGTGCTCTCAGTTTTTACCGTTAAATAGAAAATCAAAAATATTTTCATATGTCTCTCTAATTGTTTAAATCTATTTTAAAGTAAAAAAAATAACCTTGTCTACTACTCTCTCCGGTCGGTAATAAGTGACTTTTCAGCTTTTATTTTGGTCCAAAATAAGTGTCCGTTTATATAATCGAGAAGGAATTAACTTTATTTTTTTAAAATTTACCCTTATTTACAAATCTGAATATGTCAAGTTAACAACACGTAAATTTTAATTAAGGATAATCAGTCAAAATATATTTTTGTTCTAGGAGGCAATATTTTCTTAAGGGGCATAACAAAGGATAAAAGTCTATTTATTATGGACCAAGGAGTATGTATAAAAAGTAATCAACTCTAAAGGATTCTTAGAGAGATTTTGAGATTTCACTAATAACATTCTCCTCAAATTGTTTCTTCCTATATATTACACATTTCTTATGAAATTCGGGTTTGATATTAATTTCAAATGTAATTTCCTTGACCGAAATCAAAGCAGTTGCAAATCCTTCATCTCTTTCTTTTTAAATAAAGAAACCAAACCTTTTCATTTCACATAACATTTTAAATTTTTTTTTATATATAACCTATTAGGTGTAAAAAAAAAAGGGGCCTCAACAAATGTGAGACCTAAAGCAGTTGCTTTGCCTGCTTTATGGACGGGCCGCCCCTGCTTGATGCTCATATAACATTTACTTAGTTACATTTGAAAGTATTTCATAAGTGCCACTTGAAAGATTCTACTCCATCCCGTGTTGATTGAACAGGTTTATCAAGAAAGGAAGCAATAGCAATACATAAATGGAAGGAATCTTAATTATTAAGAGTAGAAAAGCTTAAAAGTTTTATTGACGAATGATGAATAATGTTGGCCAATGTTAGAATGGAACAAAAGAGTAATCATAAACTACACAAGCAAAATAATTAGATACCTTTTCTTTCGTTAAGTAACATTTCCACTTTTCTTGGTAACAAGTTACAAATAATTTTGATACTTAACAAATTGTAGTAGTAGAAAAATATGCTAAATGTGCTGGTACATTAGAAAATTTTACAAAACAGTCATGTAGCAAAATTTTCTAAGTTATACTATTAAGTATTAACAAATACATAATCTTTTACCATTTTAATGGCAATTTTAAATTTTATTAGGATTTAGGTATCACCGACGCTTAAGATTAACATTTAAAATAAATGGTCATAAATATAACATAGAAAATCGGTTATGTCACCATATTTAGAGATAGATCCAAGATTTTAAATTAGTGAAGGCAAAGTATCACTGCGCCCCACTACTCTTTTACGATAATACAAACTAAATTATTTATAATATGAATCATAAAAATGTCAATTCGTGTATAAGACGAAAATTGGTGAGTGTGGAAAAAGTTGTTTTGTCCAAAACCAAATGTTTTATTTGCTATATTAACAACGTCATCTAGTTTTACTATTTTCTCGTTAACGACACCTCTAAAATGTTATCATGTTCCTCCTTCTTTTGGAATTCAGTAGCAATAATATTCTATTCTCAATAGAGTGCATATATGGTTACTTTATATTTCGTCAGCCATTTCGGCGTCGTCTATGATTAGAATCTTGGTTGCCATGCATACTATTCTCAGGAAAAAAACAGAAGATTTTTGCTTATTTTGGTCAAATATTTTCTTATCCTGACATTGTTCGAGGTTCATAATAAATCTAATGCTTGTATTCAATTTTTTATATATGAATATATTATGTATTTATGTCGGATATAATATGTAATAGTAATTTACTGCGCTGTATATATCAAAATAAACTTAGTACTTGTATTTTGTTGTATCTAATAGTTGTGTTCAATGTATTGAAGTTTATTTTTGTATTCACAATATTTTATTTATTCCTAATACATGGTATTACTGTTGTTGCGTTTTTATTAAGGGGTGTGAATGGGAAATGGAAAAGGCACCTTTTAGATTGCACCTCTCCATATCACCCTTCCTTTGTCTATAAATTTAGAGGATTGACCTCATTTTTGAGACATGAAATCAGACATGAAAAAGCTGAAATATTCTCCGCTCTTTTCTACATTGTTGCATTATTTTCTAAATAAACATAAATGTCAAGTGTGATTTGCTCCGTTTGTTGAGTTCGCTGAAGTTTTGTGATTTGAAGTGCCGCTATCACAGAATAGTTATTCCGTTCTATCCTGACGTATACTTTGGGCAACAGTGAGGAGATTAAATTCCTTAAGGACATATTGTGCATTCAGTGGGCTCGAAATTATTTTACGATTTGTTTATTGAACTAACGTTTGTTTGCCTCTATAATTTTCTGATTTTGAACACAGAAATACCAACAATCTTAAGGAATTTAATTTTAATGGTCGACAGCAGAAAAAGAAAAAGACTTGAAGTGAAAGTCAGTCTGCCAAATGATGAAGCAATTTATTTTGTTCTTATTGCAAAGTTAGTTGATGCTATTCGTTAGAAGTGATTAATGTCACTGGGTTTAAGTAGGAGATATTGTCGATTACATGATTGTCCTGGGAAAGCGAAAGCAAACAAACAAAGGGATTCAGAAAATTCAAATTCATCAAGGAAGAAACTTTAAGATAAGTTTCAGATTCTTTAAATCTTGAATGTTCATGGAATAGCATTACTATGTATTTTCTTAATGCTTCTGGCACTCCCTTCCCCCCATATCTTTAGTTGCCAAGAAGTGCCGAAAATACGAGGACTATAAAGTGTGCAAACTGAACGACTTGAATTTATGTTGGAAAACGCAAAAGCATCGAACTGACTCAGGCGTAAAAACAAGGAATATATTCCCTTCGTTTATTGAAAATTACATCATCAGATTGGAGTTTGATTTCCAGTATTCCCATTTAAGCGATTCATGTTTGTCAATTCCATTTTGTTGAATCTGTGCTCCAACATATATCTGAACATGTTGTCTATTGGAGTTACAAAATTGGGGTATGGATATTGAAGAGTATAGCAATGGTTGACAGTTATCCAGTGAATCAGAAACGCCAATAATTCTCTTCAGGAAAAAAAAAATTAAACTTGAAAGGGTGCAAAAGAAAAGGTTGTACCTAAAACCAAAAACGACTATGATTTTGATGTGGGTCAAATTTAAAATAGTCAAGTAAGAAGAAAGTGCCCAAATCGGGTTCTACTTTCTTAACCTTACCTATTACTTATTAAATTTCTATCCTTTACCTAGTTTTTAGTGAAATTTATTTTCATAAATATTAGGATAAATATGTATAATGTGATAGATCTCATATTATAAATATAGAAATTGCTTGCATAATTTGGAATAATGTGTTATTAAAGGTTAATTTTATTATTCCTTGACCAAATTAATAAAATTTGGTAACATGCATATATTTTGTGGATGGTTATTTTTCAAGGTTGTAAGCAAAAATTAGGCTTACGGTAATACTTGAAGTATCTTGAGATCATGAATATAATATATGTAAAGGTGAACATATATGTGTTTGATTAGAGAAAGAAATCACACTGTTTAAAGTGTTATAAATGTTTAGTTGAAAAAATATTTGGAAAGAGAATTAAAATTCTCATATTTTTCTACACCCGTTATGGAGAATAAAATCTTCTAGATTTTCTACTCCTGCTTCGAGATCAAAATTTGCGTAATTTTATACTCGTTCGTTGAGATTAAAGTTTTCGTGACTTTCTATACATTTGTCGGAAATTAAAGTCTAAGTGACTTTATACTCATTTTGGAGATTAAAATCTTTGTGATTTTCTACTCCAATTTATTTTTCGGTTTGAACATTAAAAACTTCACCGTTTATTAAACTTGATTGTGTCACATATTATTCGGTTTGAAGATTAAAATCTTCACCGTTTATTAGATTTAGTTGTATCAGATGTTACTCGGTTTGAAGACTAAAAACTTCACCGTTTATTAATTCTGAATGTGTTAGATTGGTTTGAAGATTAAAAACTTCACCGTTTATTAATTCTGAATGTGTTAGATTGGTTTAAAGATTAAAAACTTCACCATTTATAAATTCTGGCTCCGTCGTGACACAAATAACATTTCTTGTGGTTGGCTCAATAATGTAATAGGAGTATCGAATATGAATCTCCTTTTGAAGAAATATGTTTGGAATATGAAATTATTCTCCAAACGATCGCCCCTTAGTCACCGCAATCTAATGGAATTGCGGAAAGAAAGAATAGAATGTCAAATGAGACGATGAATGCCTTGTTGATAAGTTCTGGTTTACCCCAGAACTTGTGGGAGGAAAGTTATTTTTCCAAATAACTGTATACTCAGTAAAGTTCCCCATAGCAAGACGCAATCCATTTCATATGAAAAATGGAATGGAAGGAATACCAACTTAAATATTTTAAAATATGGGGTTACTTAGCTAAAGTGCAAATTCTTAAATCTAAAGAGGTAAGGATCAGACCGAAAATTATGATTCCGTTTTCATAAGATATGCAACAAATAGTAAGGCATATCATTTTCTGCTTCAAAAATCATAAAATTTCGGTATTCATATTAATACGATAATCGAATCAGATAATGCTAAATTCTTAGAGAATATTTATTCGTATAAAAAGAAAACTGAGTCGTCTAGTGAAATATCTAAGCGACCTTGGGAAGAAGCAAATAAAAGTACACCTAATGAGGTGAATCCAAGACGTCAGAGGACAACTGCTTCTACTGGATCATATTTTCTGACATTCTTGTTAGAAAATGAGCTTCAAACTTTGGAAGAAGTTATGTCTTCCTCGGAAAGAAGCTGGTTAATAGTAAGATAGAATCCATACGAAGTAATCATACTTGGGGAAATGGTTGATCTTCCTCCAGGAAATAAACCTTTGAATTCTAAGTGAATTTTCAAAAAGGAAATAAAAGCTTACGGTATTATTGACAAATATAAGGCAAGATTGGTTAAGAATTAAGGCAATGAGAAGGTCTTGATTACTTTTACATATGCTTACCAGTAACAAGAATTACATCTATTCTGATGGTAATAGCGTCAGCCATCGTGTATGGCCTTGAAATCCATCAGATGGACGTAAAGATAACCTTCTTAAATGGATATTTGGATGAGGAAATCTAAATGGAACAACCTGAAAAGTTTGTGATTCCTGAAAAAGAAAAAAAAGGTGTGTCGACTTGTTAAGTCACTTTACAGACTAAGACAAACACCCAAACAATGACATGCGAGATTTGACCAAATAATATTGTCAAATGGTTTCAAAAATTAATGAGTGTAAACAAATGTGTTTACGTTAAATCATATAGTCATTATTTGATTATATGTAGATGATATGTTGATGAAATATTTAAAATATGGGGGCTTTTAGCTTATGCATGACAAAAGTCACTGTTAGACGTAATGTCTAAATGATATAATTTTTGAACCCCATTGATATAGTAGTTGGTAAATTCATCAGTTGTTTAGTCTTAATGAAGACTAGTTGATGAAACTACTAATTCGAAAGTTGGTTACGTGCCTTTCTCGAAAGGTCATTTTCTTTAATGAAAATTTATATTGTTTAATTCTTTTATGAAATGATGTCACTTTGAAGGTTGTGACTTTTCATAGAAAGATATGCCTGTACGTTTTAGTATGGACATGGCCATTCATGAACGAATGTATGAATACGTTGGTCTATAATGAGGTGAACCAACAGATGAACATGACAAAAATTCATTGCAAGTTGGATTTGTTTCATGAATGGAGGTGCTATAATTTGTATATCATATAGGCGTATGAATAAATAACATACAAATGCTTGAAAATGACGGAGTGATTGATAAATGTGTTATATATTAAAAGGTTGTGGTCACAACTGATGCCAATCACTCCAGCTGTTGTTATAATATATGATTATTACATTAAGTGTAGTCAATAATATGATATGCAATCGAAAGTCGAGACGTACTAGTCTACAACATAAGGAAGTTTGCATTAAACGTTCATGACAATGAAACGAGTTTTGAAGTATTTGAAATATACTCCAAATTATGCTTTGCACTACAATAAGTATCCCGCGATAATATAGGGATATAGTGATGAAAATTAGATCACCGGTTCAATCGATTCTAAACAGTCGGTGGATGAGCGATGTCTTGAAAATCGTCCAAACAAATGTGCATTGACCGCTCTATGGTGGAGGCTAAGTTTATAGCCTTAGACAAAGCCGGTGAAGAAGTTGAAAGATATTTCTTGAAAGATATTCTATTTTTGCCCAAACCTTTGGTACCTATATGTATACTTTGTGATAGTCAAGCGGCAATAGGCAGGACAAGGAGCGTTATGTATAACGGAAAATCTCGTCACATTCGAAGGAGACACAATACCGTTAGACAACTACTCTCTAGTGGTGTTATCATGATTGGCTACATAAAGTCAAGATATAACATATCGGATCCACTTACAAAAGGCCTATCTAGAGAGGCAGTTAAAAGATCATCGAAGGAAATAAAGATAAGGCCTAGGATAAGTCATCATGGAGGTAACTCTACCTAGCATACTGGAGATCCCAAGAGCTAAGTTCAAAGAGATCAAACAAAGTTATGAATGACAGTTCAACATTGTCAAATAACTCAACCCATTCTTGTGATGAAGACAATGTTCAGAAATCAAGGTAAAGCATTAAGGCTTTTTGATGAGTCAATAAAGCTTAAAGTTTTTTAATGATTTTTTTAAAGTCTGGCAGGATAAGACCAGATAGTGTGTCTATAGGATTACACGTTTAGAAATCACCTATGTGAGTGTTAAGTGTAAGCCACTTTAAGGGGAATGAAAGTAAAGGCACATTCTCTAAGCACTCATGAAACCAGGTGATATTCATGGCTGAAACGAACACAACCGTGAGAACCAAAGACAATTAAGGTTAATTGTGTAACTTATGGTTGTCTAGGTATACACCAAAGTTCGACAGTTCAAAGATATCAAATCTACCGATTGACCGAGTATATCCGACATAAGTTCAGTACGAAAAGTTAAAAGGGAAACCTACTTATCCAGATGCGATTAATCCTTATTTGTGAATCACACAGTATTTTCATGCATGTTTTTCCTCATATGACCATTCCCCATTCATGTGGGGGATTGTTGCATTTTTATTAAGGGGTGTGAATGGGAAATTGAAGAGGTACCTTTTAGATTGCACCTATCCATATAATCACCCTTCCTTTGTCTATAAATTTAGATGCTTGGCCTCATTTTTGAGATATGAAAAATCTGAAATATTCTTCCCTCTTTTCTACATTGTTGCATCATTTTCTAAATAAACATTAGTGTCAAGTGTGATTTGCTCCGTTTGTTGAGTTCGCTGAAGTTCTGTGATTTGAAGTGCCGTTATCACAGAATAGTTATTCCGTTCTATCCCGGGAGAAATTAATCCGTATACCTTGGGCAACAATGAGGGGATTAAATTTCTTAAGGATACATTGTGCATTCAGTGAGCTCAGAATTATTTTACGATTTGTTTATTGAACTAACGTTTGTTTGCCTCTATAATTTTTTGATTTTGAATACAGAAATACCAATAACTGTTTCATTGGTTGTATTTATTGATTTTCTATTTGTATTGAGAGTATTTTACTATATTTCACTGTTTTGTTATTTTAAATACATATAGATACATTTAGGTTGAAAATACATATGAATACAGTTAGATTGAATGTATAACAAATTGATGAATAACATCAAAATGATAGAACTAACAATGTATTTAAAAATATAATTGTATGCACTCAAATACATATAAATACATTTAAACACAACATTCAAAAATCACAGTACAAAATAAAAATCAGTGTATTCCTTATCGAATACATATAAATACAAGAAGAGAAAACTAATGTACAAACTAAAAATCAATGTATTCGGACTCGAATACATATAAATACATTTGTAATTAGGGTTATTGCATTCTTTTGTTCTCCTTTCGACTTCAATGATTGCTGATGAACCTGCAAATACAAGTTCCTCTTGAGTGATTTGTAAATCGAAAGAGAGTCCTTCGAAATTGAGTGCTTTAATGAGTATTCTGTAGAAAACCTAACAGAGCTTTTATAGTATCGAAAGATGGCCCTTCGAAATTGAGTGCTTTAGTAGGTATTCTGCAGAAAACCTAACAATGGTAAATATTTTAAAAAAATATTGAAGAGAAAAAGAAGAAGCTTTAATCGGTCAAAAACCCAAAAACTTCAACACTTACCAAAACTTTTTGGAGCAAAAAATATTGAAAAATGATGGAGACAATGGCGTTGATAAAGAAGAGAGTTGGTGAGAGAAATTTGGAGCAAAAAATATTGAAAACGACCATGGCAGCTGCTAGGTCTCCATGTCGCTAGAGAGAGGAGAGATGAGAGAGGAGAGAGAAATAAGATACTATATGGTGATTTTAGGAGAGAATAATCTGAAAGAATGAGAGAAAAAAATATTAGACAGCATATTCGTGGCTTAACTGTAGGAAGTGACCATAAATACATATTTTGCTGTAAAATTTAAAAGATAGCTATAAAATATAATAATTTAAAAGAGTTTTTATTTATAATAAACAGGATGTAAAGCTTTGCTATATGAGGTAAAATTTCCTTTTCTTATTCATGTATTGTATTGGGAAAAAACTGAATTTATATTGAAGGTGACGTGGCGTGACACGTGGACTGGTCAAATGGTCAAAATAAGTTGATCAGTTAAGAGGCACGGGCGATATCAGACACAGGGAGAAGAAAGTTAAATAGGCACGAGAGGCTTTTCAAATAATACAAATCTCGTATCTATTTAACTTAATTAAAGCCATCAAGTCGGAGGCAATCGAAGATATGAATCTGATAGCACAAAATAGTCTAAATTCAGTATTAAATGTCAAATACGTTAGCAAATAAATATTGAATGAGAATGATTGTATAACGTATCATTTTAATGTCATTTAATGCTCATAATTGCCTCTCTAAGGCTGAAGGCATTATACCTTTTCCTAGAAAAATCAACTATAAAAGGAGGAGGTCTCATCATTTGTAAGGACACGAAGTATTATTGAGATTATCTGAGAATACAAACTTACTTATTACTTTATTATCTTCAAATATTCTTTATTATATTCGTCTCCTGATTATCAGTAACCCGATTTATCTCTTAATTTCAAGTTTTGACCGAAATTCCATTTTTTGGTTAAACAAATTGGTTCCGTTACCGGGAATCTGATAATCTATTTCTTTTTAAATTGCATTCTACTTATTGTTATCATCATGGCAAGCAACAACAACAACAACAACAACAATGCTGATGAAAATCAAATCCATCAGAGTCAAGGGGATTTGCACAACATTAACGTAGCTCCTTCCCCTCAAACTTCACCACGTCAATCTCGTGAAGGTACTCCTGTACCAGAATCACATGCTGATGAGCAAGAGCAATCAGAACATTTTGAGGGACCAGAGGAAGCTCTGCAAAAAATAATTGATGCACGGTTTAGCCAAGCTCTTCAAGCGCTAGTTAGTCGGTTACCTGCTGCGCCGCCCACACCTACGCCTAATAACAATACACTGGAGAATCCTCGTTCTGGCCTTGTTAATTCAAATGAAGGAACCCCCAGTGAACCACGAGAAGTGGATCCAGGTAATACAAATAATTCTTATTTACAAAATTTGGTACTAACTTTGCAGAAACAGCTCAAAGAACAAAAACGAGCGCATCGAGCAAATCCCTGGAGTCCCCCCAATAATCAAAGGAGTAGATACGGATAAATACTCACAACAACCTTGGAAACCGAGTGCTGCTCCCCTTCCAATTCCTAAAAAATTCAAAATGCCTGACATTTTAAAATATGACGGCACAACCGACCCACATGACCATGTGACGACATTTACTACAGGAGTCAAAGGAAATGATTTAACCAAGCAGGAGATTGAGTCCATGTTGGTCAAGAAATTTGGAGAAACACTCACCAAGGGTGCACTGACCTGATATTCTCTTTTGCCTGAAAACTCTATAAACTCTTTTGCTGAGCTTGCATATTCTTTTATTAAGGCGCACTCAGGAGCTCAAAAGGTTGAGAAAAGAATGGAGGACATTTTTAAAATCAAACAAGGGGACACATAGTTGCTCAGAGATTTTGTTGATAGGTTCCAACGGGAACGAATGACTTTACCTCGTGTACCAGATAATTGGGCTGTAATAGCTTTTGCAAGAAACTTAAATGATAAAAGTTCTGAAGCCACGAGAAGACTTAAAGAAAGCCTTCGAGAGTTCCCTGCAACCACATGGAATGATATTTATAACAGGTACAACACGAAGTTGCGAATCGAAGAAGATATCGTGCCTCGATTTCAACATGATGAAAGGAGCGGTTTCAGGAGATCCGAAACTGAAAAAAGATCAGGTAAAAATAGGTACGATCCTTATATGGGTCCTGCAGGAAAAGAGTCAAGGAAAAAACAGGAAAATCAACGATATGATCAAAAATTGAGAAACAGGGAATCTGGTTCTTCATCAAGATTTAGGAATGATCGAAATAGACAGGAGTCACGAGATGATGATGGGAATTTGAAGGCAAGATTTGGTGGATATAATTTCAATGTCACCAACTTCGAGCTCGTAGCTGTTTTGAGGAGCATGGGAGATAAGGTACGGTGGCTGAAGGAGATGCGGTCAAATCCAAACAAGCGCAATCCAGATCATTGGTGCGAATTTCATAATGATCACGGGCATAAGACTTTAGAATGTAGATTCTTACAGAGTGAAGTGACCATCTATTGAAACAAGGTTATCTCACTGAGTTATTTAGTGAGAAAGGTAAGCAAGCCTACATGAAAAACAGGCAAGAACCA
>MU677839.1:46510-68578 GCA_026770625.1 Nicotiana glauca
ATGATTTTTCTCTCATTTCTTTGTTTGTTTACCTGCGAATTTTTTTATGGAAATGTACTTGACGATTTATTTCTCTACTAATATATATTAAAGTTACTGACAAATTAAATTTAATGACGCAACTAATCTATTTTAAAAATTAACGTTAAGAAAAAAATTTAAATATAAGAATATATTATAAAAATAATAAATAAAATAATATTAAGATATTTTATTTATAAATAAAATACATAGTTAAAAATATATTATATAGTATATAATATAGAAGTTATTACATAATATGAAGGTTTATATAATATCAAGGGCATAATAAACTTTTCAAGTAAAAATATGACTTTTGTGATAACTAGAGCAAAGTAAAATGATTTTTGTGTAACAAAAGAAAGAAAAATAACTTTTGTGTAATGAACACAAAGTTGAATGATTTTTTACATAATCAAAAAAAGAAAAGTGACTTTTGGGTAACAAACACAAAATTTCAATGACCATAGACAAAATTAACTCTGAAAAAACAGAAGATTTTTGTTTGCTTTGGTCAAAGATTAACTTGCTACATCCCACATTTATTGGCAATCATTTAAAACCACTTAAATCTGAGTACATATTAGTGAATTTTTACATATAAATTTATGTTTCGTGTCAAAAATAATGAATTTAATTTAGCCCAATATCGATACATTGCATCCGACCTATATTCACAGGAACGCATAAGCTTAAAGTTAGATCCGTCGTCCCTGACTACTACCTAATCTCACTAATGTTGTTTCTTCGTGCAAATATTATTATCAAGAGGGAAAAATCGACCGATATTGATCGGTAATTGACAAAAATTGACTAAAAACTGATTGATTCGTGACGGTCGATAATCGTATGATTGGTAGAGCTAAATGACCGACTTCGGTCTGGTATTTTTTTTACTAATTTTGTTCGGTTAATTAAATTCCAAAACAGAAAAATTGCCAAAAAGATCGACTAAAGTCGGTCGGTATTTTTAATTATATAATTAAACAACGCACCATCTGAGAATTGAACTGAGGTCTATAGAGTGGCAGGATACTATATATTCTAATCATTAGATCATTGGTGCATTTTGTTTTAAGACTGTCTTTTATTTCATTTATACTCTTTAATTCCATATTCACGTGAAAATAATCCTCCGATATCGGTTGGTTTTATTAAAAAATAAAATTACCGACCGAAATCGGTCAATTTTTAAAATGACCGGCTGAAAAAACCGACCGATTTTTGTCGTTTTTTTGAATATTAATTTTGATTTATTTTAAATAAAAAACTGACCAAAGTTGGTCGGTTCCTTGAAAAATAAATTTTGCGGGACACAAAAATAGTATCCCGCATTTTTCGCGCCAAAATAACCAGCCAAAGTTGGTCAGTTTCGTAATTTTTTTTATTTTTAAAATAAAATATTTTGAAAAATCGACTTACTTTTGCGACCATTTTTTGATCGACCGAAATCGGTCGGTGGTCGGTTTTAGCCAATTTCAATTATTGTCTTATTTTCTTTGTGTTTTTTTTCCTGTATAACTTGTTCTTGGACTAGAATTGATCTTAACGTCTGCTATCACAAATTTCTTGTAACTCAATTTTAACCAAAATATAAACCAAATGACATATTTATTCTTTGGTTTAATCATCAGGTATTCAAAATTCCATAACTTGGCCTACTGCGATTCCTTGGAAGATAACCTCATGTTTAGAGCAACTTTTTTTTATTGGTTGATGATGTTAAAATGTGAAGTTCTTGGAATGCTTAACTGGGGAGAACCTTATTTGTTTATAGAATAATCATATATGATTCGAAAAAGACCCTAATTTATAAAGGATATATGGAGTAATAACATAAAAGGGGCTGACCAGTCCATAAAGTATCTTGTATTCATGAAAGGCTGCATTCTATCTTTCAAAGCATGTGACGTAGACAGTTAACCCTAATACAAATATTTGTAGGCTTGTAACTTATATCACGATTCAAACCCTTGTACAAAAATAACTTTACCGTTACTCGAAGGCTTCCCTTCGTATCGAGTAATAACATAAAAGCGTAAATAATTATTTTAACAGATTACTAACATATAAGTACGTAGATATATTCTTTTCTCGTGTCAATTGACGTTCTAATTCTTGGGGCAAAGAGGAAAAACAAAAGATGAAAAGAGAGATCAATCTGTATCAGTTGACAACACAAATTCGTACGTTATGACCGAAGACAGGAAGAGACGGGACGTAACGACACTTCCCCAAATGCTAATTGGATGTTGTTACTTGAGTTGGGCATTTGGGCTTTCTAAACTGAGTTTCGTTCATTTCTAACACACTAGTATAAGGAAAATTTTATTTTGTGTCTCAAATAATTAACATTAGTTGTATGGGGTATACTTTTTGTCTTACAGTTTTATGGACATATATTTTTGTGGACCCAAAAATATAAGATTGAGGTCCACAAATTTGTGAGACAAAAAGGAGTCTCACACAACTAGTGTAAGTTGTGTGAGACACATCATAAAACTTCTCCTCCTATAAGGTTCTGGTTATTAAATTTGTTATTAACATGGCTACTTTGTCGTATTTAACTAATAGATACTGATATAATACTACGGGTGGCATATGGGCCGGTCCGGTCCCTAAACGGGCCAAATGGGCCGATCCAAATAGTCCCGGTCCCTAAATAAATGGTCCTAACGATTCTAGGCTAAACGGTCTTTTTGTTGGAACCGGCTCAAGACCGGAACCACGAACTCATGGTCTCAGGCTAAACGAGCTAGGCCCGCAGGCTAAGTGGGCTAAGTGGGCCCAACGACTAAATATTTTAAAAAAATTAAATAGAAATTAGAGACAAAAAGATGTTAAATAAATATCTTAGGCAATACCTTGTAAATTATATTATCGAATTGTGACCTAAATTTTTTACTTCAAATTTAAAGATAAAAATATTGAAAAGAGATATTCAAAGCAATGCCTTGTAATTTTATTATGGCATTAAAAAAATATGGCAATATCTTTCTTAGTCTTCCTCCCCCTATGGAATGGGCACAACATGGTGCTAATATCACCATTGAGAAGAAAAAAAAACTACTCAAGATGTGCCAAAATACAAGTTACATAATACATACTAATTTTTATTCATACAAGTTACATAGTATCTCTTACAAACTTCATAAATCCTTCAAGGTCCGGATGAATTTCCGTTGGTGGTGGCGGAAAAGTAGCATGGTCATCGCCTCTTCCACTGTCGGGCGAAGCAGCATCCTTAGCAAGTTGAGCTAGCATTTCTTCGTAAGCTTTGTCTTGTGATTCAGCAAGTCCAAAATTTCTTTTTTCCGAACGAATCCAATCTCTGAAAAGTACTGATATTTTCAATCTCTCCCTCATAGACGCTTTATAATCACCGAGTTGAAGTTTTGCTTGACTGAAAGCGCTCTCTGATGCCACTATTGAAGCTTGAATAATTAAAATGTCTCGGGCCATCCTTAAAAGAATCGGAAAGTATTTTTCTTTGTCCTTCCACCATCGCAAAAGATTAAATGAGCCATCGGGATTTAGTTCCTCAAATTCCTGCGACAAATAGACTTCAAGCTCGTTTAGTTGTAAAAATTATTACTACTAGAACCTTGAGAACCCCTAAACCCCACCCAAGTACTAAGTGCTCTTACTCCCGCAGTTCTTTTAGATGATTGAGAATCAGAAGAAGAAGGAGTTGGAACATTTGGTCAAGCGTGATTTAATGCAACTTGATAAGCATTATAAATAGTTTGAGCATTTATTCTAATTGAGGCTAACTTCTGGTAGTTGAGATAACTGATCATTTTCAAGTGCTAAACCAGTATAAATAGTTTCATACCAAAATTGAGGACTTCCAAATTTCATACAAGGATCTAACAAAACAACAACACCATAAATAGCTGGTATAGGAAAAAATTATTTTTTAAACTTTTTTCTCATAAAATCAATAGCAAGTAATTTTCCCTCCCTTTAAAAAATGAGCAAATAAACTAGCAAGTTCTGCAATATAAACTAACCAGTTAGAAATAGTAGGATAATATTGTCCAGAAAATTTATTTGTAGTAATATAAAATTTTTCTAAAAAATCAACAAGCATTTTAAATTAGACTAATCACCATTCGTAAGGTGCTTGTAACGACCCGACTGGTTGTTTTGCCTTTTAGAACCCTATTCCTTTAAATAAAATTTTTTGCGCTTGCTTTAGCTAATTTATGACTTGCAGGGATGGTTGGTTCGGGATTTGAAAGAAGTTTGGGTTGAAATATGCTCGTTTGGTTCCCTAGGATTTTCTTAAAAGGCCAAGTTTGACTTTGGTTAATATTTTTAGCAAACGGATCCGGACTCGTGATTTGATGGTCCCGGAGGGTCCGTAGGAAAATATGGGACCTGGGCATATGCCCGGAATCAAATTCCGAGGTCCTTAGCCTAAATAATTAATTTTTATTAGAAATTGTTAATCTAAAATTTTAAGAATTTAAAGAAAACAAGTAATGATTGATCACATGGGTATTGGGATCGTATGTTGGTCCTGGAGCCCGATACAGGTCCGATATAACATTTAAGACTTGCCCACAAAATTTGGTATCAATCTAAGTAGTTTGAGGGCGTTACGACTCGTTAGAGGAAAATTAAGAACTTGAAGTTCATAAGTTTGATTCAATTGGTTTTAGAGGTAATTCTTAGATTTAGTGTTGTTTCGGGCATTCCGAAGGTTCGAGTAGGTCCGTTTTGTGATTTCAGACTTGTCAGTGTGTTCGGACGGGGCCTGGGAGCCCCGAGCATCAATCGGACGAGGCTTGAGTGAAGTTGAAATTTTTGAGAAGTGCTGAAGCTGCTGCTTCTATCATAACTGCACCTGTGGTTGGTAGACCACAGATGCGAGACCGCAGATGCGGTCCATCTGTCACAGATGTGGCCCAGGGAAGGCCAGGCCAAACCACAGAAGTGACTCTCGAACCGCAGAAGCGGTTCCAAGGCCGCAGAAGCGATCCCAGCCCTTTTGGCCAACGTTCGCAGATGTGGCCACTTCCTCGCAGATGCGGTCCCCTGACCGCAGATGCGGAAATCGCTGAAGCAGTGAGTTCATTTATTACGGGTTCTAAGTCATTTTTTGCACTTTTCACTCCTCCATTGGCGATTTTGGGAGCTTTTGAGAGAAGGTTTTGACCTAGCAAATTGAGGTAAGCTTATCCCACTTATCCTTAGTTTAATACTTGTATTTTAGGTAGATTAAATACTAGAATCAAGGTATAATCATGGGCTTAGAGCAAAACCTAGGGTTTTGACAAAAGTTAGATTTAACCATGAAATTTGTTATGGAATGAATTAGACATCATATATTATTGATCCTTAGGTTATAGAGAACAACTTCCTTCAAAAAATTTCGGAATCCGGACATGTGAGCCCAGGGTCGGATTTTAGGAAACTTGCGATAAGGATTGGGAGTTTGCTTAAATAGCTAGAATACAATCTTGTGAACTTATATTGATTAGTTCCTACCTTATTTAACTAGTTTTGGACTGTTTGGCTCCAAATTGAGAGTTTGAGCTCGTTCTTGGTATTGGAAGTGCACTTTGGAGCGAGGTGAGTCTCTTTTCTAATCTTGTAAGAGGGAATTATCCCCATAGGTATAATAAGTGAGTAATTTGCTACTAAATGCGGGGGCTACGTACGCACTAGGTGATGAGAGTCCGTGCGTAGCTACTATTATGTTAATTTTTCGGGTAGTCTAGGGCCCGATCATGCTATATTTGTGAATGCTTCTATATTTTCTTGCTAATGTGATAACTTAGGATATGCTAGAGATTCGGAAAGGAAGATAAGCGAATATAAACACTTGTTGGACACTTGTATGAATAAACTTGGAAATAAAGACGCATTCATGTGGTTCTTGATATTAATTGACAATTGTGGATCGGGCCGATCGCCTCGATAGAAATAGATGCATCTATGGTTTGTGCTATTCGACCCTATGGTAGTGCATACTTTATTTTCTGTTGGATTGGGCTGTCGACCTCGGCATAATGTGCGTGTTATATATATATACACATACACGTGTGTGGGTGTATGTGTGTATGTGTGTGTGTATGAAATCTTATCCATGACTTGTTCTGCTAAGTACTTGAAATGTATACGGTTAACTGTAAAAATTTTAAGGACATGACTTATTACCTCTTGCTACACAATATTGATTATTTGTAACTATCATGCCTAGCATAACACTTTATTATATTATTTGACCCTAGTAAGTGTCAAGTCAACCTCTCGTTTTTACTTCTTCGAGATTATATGGGATACTTACTGGGTACATATTGTTTATGTACTCATACTACACTTCTGTACGTAATTGTACAGGATTTAAGGCAGGTGTATCTGGCTATCAGTCTGGTGCGCCCCCCTGATTTATAGTTCGAGACTTCCACGGTGAGCTGCTCCTTTCCTATGTCGTTCAATAGCTTGATGGAGTCTTCCTTTATTTTTGCTGTCTAATATTTCATGGATATTAGGATAGTTTATTTCTTCTTTACATTCTACTAATCGCCCATTACTTGTGACACCAGGTCTTGGCACACACATTAGTAGACTATTATTTTGGGGAGTTATAATACTATTTCTGACATATTACAGTTTATTCTTGGTTTGATTTTAACTTAATGAATTTTCGCACTTATTTTGGTAAAGGTAAAAATAAGAATTTAATTATATTTTTGCGTTTGTTTGCCTGACAATGGTGTTGGGTGCCATCATGATCTATTTTGGAAATGAGTCGTGACAATGTGGTATCAGAGCACAAGGTTCATGTAGGTCTCACAAGTTACGAGCAAACCAAATAGAGTCTTATGGACCGATACAGATACGTCTGTATTTATCTTCGATAGGCTATAGGGTATTTGAAAAAATTACTCTTTATTCATTTCCCATCGTGTAGTGGTTGGTATACTAAATTTTCCTCTTCTATTCTCTCACAGATGGTGAGGACACGCACGGCTGATGTTCCAGACCTGGAAGGAGTTGCTGCCCCCGTTGCGAGAGGCCGAGGCAGAGTCCAGGGGAGGGCACCGACCCGAGGTAAGGGACGAGGACGTCCCAGAGTTATCCTAGTAGTACCACCAGCCAATCCTGTGGGAGATCCTATCATCGAGGAGCAGGGCGAGGTGCCCGCAGCTGAGTCTACCTTGGCAGACTTTACGACAACACCGACGTTCCAGGAGGTCATGGGTCGTATGCTATGATTCATGGACACCATGACTCAGGCTGGTTTATTTCCAGCAGATCCAGCTACATCACAGGCGGGAGGGGGAGCACAGACCCCTACTGCTCAGGCTCACGGTCATGCAGCTGTAGTGTATCAGACTCCGGTTGCACTACCCGCAGATAGGGCTCAGCCAGTTGCTGCAGTGATACCCGAGCCCAGACCAGCTACGGATGGTGACCCACAAAAGCTGTTGGATAGATGGACTAGACCTCACCCTCATGTCTTCGAGGGTGAGCGACATGAGGATGCTCAGGAGTTCATTGTTAGGTGCAGGGACAGACTGCACAACATGAGGATATTGGAGTCGCATGGGGTAGACTTCACTACTTTTCAGCTAGAGGACAAGGCCCGCATATGGTGGCAGTCTTATGTTCTAGGCAGACCAGCAGGTTCTCCTCCTATCACTTGGAGCCAGTTCACTCAGTTGTTTCTGGACATGTATATTCCACCCTCTGAGAGGGAAAAGTTGCGGTATTAGTTTGAACAGCTTGAGTAGGGTCAGATGTCCGTGACCGATTACGAGGCAAGGTTTTATGAGTTATTCCGCCATGCATTGATGATACTTTTTACTGACGCAGAGAGGGTGCGGAGGTTTGTTGCAGGGTTGCATTCTGGCATCAATGCCAACATGGCTCGAGAGGTGGAGATGGGGACTCCTTATCAGTTAGTAGTGGAGATTGCTCGGAGGATTGAGGGCTACCGTCTGAGGGGTAGGGAGAAGATGCAGCAGGATAAGAGGACTAGGTTCTCCAAAGAGTTCAAAGGTGCCCCTTCTAGGGGCAGAGGTCAGTTTGGGGGAGGGGGCAGCCCAGCAGGCCCCCATATTCAGCAGCTCCACCTACTCGGGGTGCTCCAGCACGTCCCTATTTCTGTGCCATGCCAGAGAGTTCTTATCACCCACCAGCTATCCAGGGTCCTTTTGATTCTTATTTCAGTGCTATGTCCGAGAGTTCATACCGTCCATAGGCTATTCAGGCCTCTTCCAGTGGGTCTACAGGCCATCAGGGCAGTAGGTCACCGCACCGTAGGGTTGTTTCGAGTGCAGGGACCTTGGTCATATAAGGAGATACTGCCCCAGGCTTCAAGGCAAGGCAGTACAATAGGGTCAGCAACCTATAATTTTAGCACCGGCTACCCCGCCACCTAGAGGTGGAGGGCAGACTGGTAGGGGCTATCCTAGAGGTGGAGGTCAGGAAGGGAGAGGTCAACCAACTGCTGCTCAGTCAGGTGGAGGTCAGCCAGTCGGCGCTCCAGTCCAGATTCTATGCCCTTCTGGCTAGGCCAGATGCATTGGCCTCAGATGCCGTCATCACAGGTATTATTTCCATTTGCGAAGAGGTGCTTCGGTATTGTTTGATCCAGGATCTACTTATTCATATGTATCGTCTCTGTTTGCTCGCTTCCTTGTTATTTCTCCTGAGCCCTTGGGCACTCCTATTCCTATGTCCACTCCTGTGGGCGATTCTGTGATTGTAGATCGGATCTACCGGTCCTGTATGGTCACATTTTGGTGGTTTTGAGACTAGAGCGGATCTCCTATTGCTTGATATGATCAATTTTGAGGTCATTCTAGGCTTGGATTGGTTATCTCCGTATCACACCGTCCTGGATTGCCATGCCAAGACTGTTACTTTAACGATGCCAGGGTCATCAGGGTTGGAGTGGAAGGGCTCCATTGTTGATACATCTAGCCAGGTTATCTCTTTCCTGAAGGCTCGATAGATTATCGAGAAGGGGTGTTTGGTGTATTTGGCTTATGTTCGGGACACCACCGTAGAGTCTCCGACGATTGATTTAGTCCTAGTAGTTCGAGAGTTCACCGATGTGTTTCCTTCTGATCTTCTGGGCATGCCACTGAATCGTGATATTGATTTCTGTATTGATTTGGCTCCAGACACCCAGCCTATATCTATTCCACCATACCGTATGGCTCCTAAAGAGTTGAAGGAGTTGAAAGAGCAACTTGAGGAGTTGTTAGCAAAGGGGTTTGTTAGGCCCAGTGTATCACCTTGGGGTGCACTAGTGTTATTTGTGAAGAAAAAGGATGGGACTATGCGGATGTGCATTGATTACCTTCAGTTGAACAAAGTCACCGTCAAGAACAAGTAACCGTTACCTCGTATCGATGATCTGTTCGACCAGTTGCAGGGTGCTAGGGTGTTCTCTAAGATCGACTTGAGGTCGGGCTACCATTAGTTGAAGATTCAGGACTGGATGTCCTGAAGATTGCATTTCGGAATAGATATGGCCATTATGAGTTTCTGGTGATGTCCTTTGGCTTGACTAATGCGCCAGTGGCATTTATGGACTTGATAAATAGGGTGTTCGGGCCTTATATTGACTCCTTTGTCACAGTCTTCATTGACGACATCTTGATATACTCATGTAGCCTGGGGGAGCACGAGCAACATTTGAGAGTAGTGCTTCGGACCTTGTGAGAGCAGAATCTATATGCTAAGTTCTCCAAGTGTGAGTTTTGGCTAGAGTCGGTGGCATTCTTGGGGTATGTTGTGTCAGGAGAGGGTATTAAGGTGGATCCCAAGAAGATTGAGGCAGTTCATAGTTGGCCACGCCCTACTTTAGTGACTGAGATTAGGAGTTTCCTGGGGTTAGCAAGTTATTACAGACGATTCGTGCATGGCTTTTCATCTATTGCATCACCTCCGACTAGATTGACCCAGGAGGGTGCTCCTTTCCGTTGGTCCGATGATTGTGAGGCGCTCTTTTAGAAGCTCAAGACAACTTTGACTACGGCATCGGTTCTTGTATTACTTTCGGTTCAGGGATATATACGGTATATTACGACACTTCACGTGTTGGCTTGGGATGTGTATTGATACAGGAGGGGCGAGTTATTGCATATGCTTCGCGTTAGTTGAAGGTTCATAAGAAGAATTATCCTGTGCACGATCTAGAGTTTGCCACGATTGTTCATGCTCTTAAGATATAGAGGCACTATCTGTATGGGGTGTCATGTGAGGTTTACATTGATCATCGCAGCTTGCAACATTTATTCAAGCATAGGGATCTTAATTTGAGGCAGCGCATGTGGCTTGAGTTACTGAAGGATTATGACATCACCATTCTTTATCATCCGGGCAAGGCAAATGTGGACGTTGATGCCTTAAGCAGAAAGGCTGAAAGTATGGGTAGCTTGGCATTCATTCTAGCAGAGGAGAGGCCACTAGCTTTGGACATTCAGTCCTTGGCTAACAGACTTGTGAGGTTGGACATTTCGGATCCCAGCCGGGTTCTTGCATGTGTGGTTGCTCAGTCTTCATTAATGGGGCAGATAAAGACCCTGCGGTTTGATGATCCACATCTAGCTATTATCAGAGAGACGGTGCTTCAGGGAGGTGCCAAGGAAATTTCTATTGGCGAGGATGGTGTTTTACGGCTCCAGGGTCATTTATGCATTCCTAATGTTGATGGTCTAAGGGAGAGGATACTAGAAGAGGCACCCAGTTCGTAGTATTCCATTCATCCGGGAGCTACGAAGATGTATCGTGACTTGAGGCAGCATTATTGGTGGCGGAGGATGAAGAAAGACATAATGGAGTATGTGGCTAGGTGTTTAAATTGCCAGCAGGTCAAGTATGAACATCAAAAGCCGGGTGGCCTACTTCAGCAAATGCCTATACTAGAGTGGAAGTGGGTGCACATTATTATGGACTTCATAGTTGGGTTGCCCCGGACCTTGTGGAAGTTTGATGCAGTGTTGGTCATTGTGGATAGGTTGACCAAGTCGGCACACTTTATACCGGTTGTGACTACTTACTCTTCAGAGAGGTTGGTTCAGATTTACATTCAGGAGATAGTCCAATTGCACGATGTGCCTGTTTCCATTATATCAGATAGAGGCCCTCAGTTCACTTCCCACTTCTGGAGAGCGGTTCAGGGTGAGTTGGGGACCCGCGTGGAGCTTAGCACGACATTTCATCCACAGACCGACGGGCACTCGGAGCAGATAGTTTAGATATTGAAGGACATGCTTAGAGCATGTGTGATTGACTTTGGAGGGCGGTGGGATCAGTTCTTGCCTTTGGCGGAGTTTGCGTACAACAACAGCTATCAGTCCAACATTGAGATGGCCCCATTTGAGGCTTTATACGGTCGCCAGTGTCATTCTCCTATCGGGTGGTTTGAGGCGGGTGAGGCTAAGTTATACGGTACAGATTTGGTGCAAGATGACTTGGACAAGGTAAAGTTAATTCAGGAGAGGCTTCGTACAACTCAGTCCAGACATAAGAGTTATGCAGATCAAAAGGCGCGTGATGTATCATTCATGGTTGGCGAGAAGGTTCTCTTGAAAGTCTCGCCAATGAAGGGTATTATAAGGTTTGGAAAGAAGGGCAAGTTGAGCCCAAGGTTTATTGGTCCCTTTGAGGTGTTGAGACGAGTGGAAGAGGTTGCTTACGAGCTTGCCTTGCCCCCTAACTTATCGGAAGTTCATCCAATTTTTCATGTATCGATGCTTCGAAAGTATCACGCCGACTTTTCCCATGTGTTGGACTTTAGTACTATTCAGCTGGATTTGAGTTTGGGTTACGAGGAGGAGCCAGTTGCCATTATTGATAGACAGGATCGCTAGTTGAGGTCCAAGAAGGGCCAACCAGTCGAGGAGGTGACCTGGGAGTCCAAGGAGGACATGCGGAGCAGATATCCACATTTATTCAGCAGCTCATGTACTTTTCTATGTCCGTTCGAGGATGAACGTTTGTTTAAGAGGTGGAGAATGTAACGAGCCGACTGGTCGTTTTACCTTTTAGAACCCCGTTCTTTTCAATAAAACTTCCCGCGCCTGCTTTAGCTAATTTATGATTTGCGGGGACGGTTGGTTCAGAATTTGGAAGAACTTTGGGTTGAAATATGCTAATTTGGTTCCCTGGGATTTTCTTAAAAGATCAAGTTTGACTTTGGTTAATATTTTGAGCAAACAGACCCGGACTCGTGATTTAACAGTCTCGAAGGGTCTGTAGGAAAATATGGGACCTGAACGTATGCCGAAATCGAATTACGAGGTCCCTAGCCCGAGTAATGAATTTTTATTAGAAATTGTTAATCTGAAATTTTAAGGATTTAAAGAAAACAAGTAATGATTGATCACATGGGTATCGGGCTCGTATAATGGTCCCGGATCCCAGTACAGGTTCGATATAACATTTAAGACTTGCCCGCAAAATTTGGTGTCAATCCGAGTAGTTTAAGGGCGTTTCGGCTTGTTAGAGGAAAATTAAGAACTTGAAGTTCATAAGTTTGATTCAATTGGTTTTAGTGGGTGATTCTTAGATTTAGCGTTGTTTCGAGCGTTCCGAAGGTTCGAGTAGATCCGTTTCGTGATTTTAGACTTGTCGATGTATTCGGACCGGGCCCGGGAGCCCCGAGCGTCAATCAGACGAGGCTCGAGTGAAGCTGAAATTTTTGAGAAGTGCTGAAGTTGCTGCTTCTGTCATAACCGCACCTGCGGTTGGTGGACCGCAGGTGCGAGATCGCAGATGCGGCCCAGGGAAGGCCATGCCAAACCGCAGAAACGGCTCTCGAACCGCAGAAGTGGCTCCAAGGCCGCAGAAGCGGTCCCAGCCATTTTGGCCAACATCCGCAGATGCGGCCACTTCCTCGCAGATGCGGTCCCCTGACCGCAGATGCCGAAACTGAAGCAGTGAGTTCATTTATTACGGGTTCTAAGTTATTTTTGGCACTTTTCACTCCTCCATTGGCGATTTTGGGAGCTTTTGAGAGAAGGTTTTGACCTAGAAAATTGAGGTAAGCTTACCCCACTTATCCTTAGTTTAATACTTGTATTTTAGGTAGATTAAACACTAGAATCAAGGCAAAATCATGGGGTTAGAGCAAAACCTAGGGTTTTGACAAAAGTTAGATTTGACCATGAAATTTATTATGGAATGAATTAGAAATCATATATTATTGATCCTTAGGTTATATAGAACAATTTCCTTCGAACAATTTCGAAATCCGGGCACGTGGGCCTGGGGTCGAATTTTAGAAAACTTGCGATAATGGTTGGGAATTTGCTTAAATAGATAGAATACAATCTTGTGAACTTATATTGATTAGTTCCTACATCATTTAACTACTTTTGGATTATTCGACTCCAAATTGAGAGTTTGAGCTCGTTCTTGGTATTGAAAGTGCACTTTGGAGCGATGTTAGTCTCCTTTCTAACCTAGTAAGAGAAAATTATCCTCATAGGTGTAATAATTGAGTAATTTGCTATTAAATGCGGGGGCTACGTGCGCACCAGGTGACGAGAGTCCGTGCGTAGCTACTATTATATTAATTGTCCGGGTAGTCTAGGGCCTGTATCATGCTATATTTGTGAATGCCTCTATATTTTCTTGCTAATGTGATCACTTAGGATATGCTAGAGATTTGGAAAGGAAGATAAGCGAAATATACACTCGTTGGATACTTGTATGAATATACTTGGAAATAAATGCGCATTCATGTGATTCTTGATATCAGTTGACAATCGTGGATCGGGCTGATCGCCTTGGTAGAAATAGATACATCTATGGTTCGCGTCATTCGACCCTCTGGCAGTGCACAGTTTATTTGTTGGATCGGGCCGTCGACCTCGGCATAATGTGCGCATGATATATCTATACTATATTAAAAGCAAGAACCTCTTAATTAAAAAGTTAAATTACCTTTTTACTCTTCTTATTTTAATAACCTTTAAAAAAAAAACTATAAAGAAACACCTACATAAAGACGCCTACAAAAAGAAACCAACGAGGAAAAGAAGCGACGCTTAGAAAGAGGGAAAAAAATGTTTGCAAAGAGACACCAAGCTTTGGGTCACTTTGATTCTCTCTTTGTCATTCCAATTTTATTTTCTTCCTTTTTAAGAATTTAGTTCGAGATGAAAGCAGGACAATTGCAAAAAACGAGATAAATGGAAAAGGCAGATGGAGTTTTATATCTTGAAAAAAATTAATCATTTACCGTTGTGTAGTCGTACTCAGTGGTGAAGCTAGAAATTTTTTCAAGGATGTTCAAATTTAAAAGAAGTGAAAAAAATTCTGACAAAGGGTGTTTAATATGTATTGTATATTTCAAAAATATAATATTTTACCTATATAAATAATGTATTTTTTTCACTGGTGGTACTTGTGGTACCACACAATAAGATTATTAATTATTTAAAAGATAAAAAACAAATGGTATGTCTTTTCCTTAATACTTAACAGTTATGTCTTTCTAAAACTATCCCTTTTAATTTTTATTTTTAACCATTGGCAACCATTAGATAACTAGATTTCGTTCTTTTTATGTTACACAATAGATGAAGATTGTCAATAATGCCAAGATAACAACTTACTGTTGGCGGATTTAGGAATTGAAGTGTATGGGTTCCTAGTTCCTACCACAACTTTAAGTAAATATATCATACTAGCCGAACTAAGAAACAAGTATCAATATTCAACATATATTTACAAAATAACAATATACTTCAAGACAACATATAAATATAAATATTTTCATTACAAGTAGAACCTGAAGAGGTTTGCGGCTTGAAGAATTTCTTGATCATCTTGACTCTTACTAAAATATCCTATAAATCATAAGAAACAAATTAAACAAATTATTCCACTGTATTTTTTTTTTCTCTTAGATATCAAGATAATTAACTAACTAAGAAGTAAGAACTATCAAATCACAATCTATGCAATTTCACCATTTATTAACTGGAAATGAACTTTAGGCTTTAGCTATTTATTTTCTCAAAACCCTCTCTATTCATGAGAGGAAAACAATAAAAAAAAAAAAGAAGAAAGAGGAGGAAGGAAATCAAAATACCAAATACCTGTTGCAATGGAGTGAAAATAAGTGAAGAAGTTAAAACTAGCTTTTAATTTTGAGCGATTGCTTAAAACAGAGGCATTGAATTTGAAGAACACATTTTGAGTAATTGAGTTGCTGCCGCTGGAATGGGATTTGGGAATTGGACAATTGGTAAGGAAAATGGCATATTTCTTTTCCTATGGTACACCTTTCAATTTAGTGTCTTTACTTTTTCTTATTTTAGTTAAACAAACATAGCAAGTGTCTTTACTTTTATTATTTTAATTAAACAAACATAGCAAAGTCTGAAAAGCTGGTCATAAAGTCAAAAAAGCTGGTAAGAAAATACATAAAATATTGTGCCAAAATATATGGGAAAAACTAAAATAAGCTACTGGGAATCGAACTTGCATCGTGGGTTTGGAAAAATTAGCATGGGTTCCTCACCTTACCATTAAACCAGCAAGATATTTTGTTACTGGGTTCCTACATAAAAATTGTTATACATTTAATAGATTTCTTAATATAAATACAGGGTCTACACAAAAGCTACTGGGTTCCCGGGAATCCATACCTATAACTGTAGATCCGCCACTGCGGTAGACAATATTTATGGTATTAAAATTTTTTGATTTATTTCATTTGTAATTTTTCTTTTTTCCTTATTTTTTTGCTTGATAATGTGATAGATTGTTATAGAAAAAAGATGAAAAAATGAAATGTAACGTCACTAAGATTATTGCAGAGACAATAATCATATCAATGTAAAAACAAGAGGAGTTAAAATGAAAGAAGTTTAGACAAGAAAAAAATACATATTTAATTAAGTTGTGAGAAGGAGTAATTTTTTACTATGCTACTAATCTTCAGAGTTTATATATGAATGATTAGTTACAAAGCATGAAAAACCTGCTACTTTTTTTCAAATACGAAATTACAATTGATGAATTACTTTTTGAAGTCAGTATCATATATGTTTTTTCTTTTTTTCATTTCCTTCAAAAAAACTTTTTGTGCCATATTATTAAGCAATCATTTTATGATAGTCTATAAGATTATTCAGTGAGCGTAATTTTAATTAATTGAGTAAATATTAATTTATTTTGGCAATAAATTTTTATCTTTCTATCGTTAGCACCATATGAAAATATTATTAACTGAAATGTAGTTTTCTGCAAACATCTTGTTTGCATTCATTTTATATTTTTCGTTAAAATTCACTCGCACAATTTTACTCCATTGAATCATTTTCAGTATTTTACAATAATTTTAGGATACTAATTTTTCAATTCTGTGGAATCTTCCTTATTGTGGAAACATATAAATATGTGAAGAAATTTGGAAGAAAAAAAAGACCGGATAACAAGTTTGATAGTGCATGATTGTTCGGCTATAAAATGAGGATTCATCTATTTTACTGGGAAGATTATGAGAAAAGGCCATAAGTAGACACGTGAAGTCCAAAATCAAGCGAAAAGATAGTTATACTACCATGACGGTTGATAGAAAGGGTACTTGGAGCAAAAATTATTTATCTGCTGTGGAGATCTAATAATGAATCAAAATGTCAAGGTTTGTCCAAGTCTCTTTTGCTTGATTCATTAGTGTTGATGAACAAGTCAATCTTAGCAAGACCAATAATGGAACATTTTACATAATTAGGCATACACGTGCAATGCACGTGAGGAGAAACTAGTATATATATATATACACACACATATATATATACATATATACATATATGTGTGTGCGTGTGTGTGAAATGTTATTCATGACTTGTTCTGCTAAATACTTGAAATGTGTACGGTTAACTGTAAAATTGTTAAGGACATGACTTATTACCTCTTGCTACACACTGTTGATCATTTGTAACTATCATGCCTAGCAGAACACTTTATTATATTATTTGACCCTAGTAAGTGTCAAGTCGACCTCTCGTCTTTAATTCTTCAAGATTAGACGGGATACTTACTGGGCACATATTATTTATGTACTCATACTACACTTCTATACGTAATTGTACAAGATCTGAGGCAGGTGTATTTGGCTATCAGTCTGGTGCGCGCCCCTGATTTATAGTTTGAGACTTCCACGGTGAACTGTTCCTTTCCTGTGCTGTTCAGCAGCTCGATGGAGTCTTTCTTTAATTTTTCTGTCTAATCTTTCATGGACAGTAGGATAGTTTATTTCTTTTGTACATTCTACTAGTTACCCATTACTTGTGACATCAGGTCTTGCACACACGTTAGTAGACTATTATTTTGGGGAGTTGTAAAACTATTTCTGACATATTACTATTTATTCTTGGTTTGATTTTAACTGAATGAATTTCTGCACTTATTTTGGTAAAGGTAAAATGAGAATTTAATTATATTTCCGCATTGACTTGCCTGACAATGGTGTTGAGCGCCATCACATTCTATTTTAGAAATGAGTCGTGACAGTGCTCATCATCATCACTTACATGTGCATTAAACATTGAGTTTATGGGTTTTCATATGTAATAACCAAACTTTCATATATGTAATTCCATCTAGTTGAACAAGGTTTAGGAATATTTCTTTCTCTCAGGCCACATACTTCACATCTTTTAAAATATTCTTTAAGTTTACTTCTACGGTTTTGTAATGACTCGACCCATCGTTACGGAAGTTACCGCCCCGTTTTCCCTGTTTTATGCTTCTATATATTTCATTATATGTGTTTGACGAATTTGAAGTAATTCGGATAGAGTTCGGTTAGAAATGAGACAATAAGTCTCTTTATGAGAAAGTTAGTTTGGAAAAGTCAATCGAATGTTGACTTATGAGTTAGAGGGCTCGGAATGGATTTCCGATGATTCGACTAGTTTCGGGAGATGATTTGTGACTTAGGAGCGCAATCAGAATTGAATTTGGAGGTCGGTGTAGAATTAGGCTTGTATTGGCTAAGTTTGAATTTTGGCGAATTCTGGTTGATAGGTGAGATTTTAATCCGGGGGTCGGAATGGAATTCTGAGAGTTGCAGTAGCTCCGTTAGGTGATTTTGGATATGCGTGCAAAGTTTCAGGCCATTCGGAGGTGTTTAGGTCGGGTTTTAGATCAAATGCAAGTTTCGGAAGTTTTAGTTTAACTTAAACTTGAATCCGTGGTAATTCGATGATTTTGATGTTTATGATAGTATTTTTATGTTACGAGCAAGTTTGAATGAAGTAATAGAACATAACTATGCATTTGGTTGAGGTCCCGAGGGCCTCGAGGTGATTTCGGATGGCTAACGGAGAGTTTTGAACATGAAAAGTGCAGCAGGAATTACAGAGGAATTTTCCTCTATGCGATCGCGTATGTATGCCTGCGATCGCATAGAAGGTTCTGAAGGGGTTGAAGATTTGCTCTATGAGATCGCGTAAAGGGGTCTGCGATCGCATAGGTTGAGGAGATTGGGCAGTGCGGTCGCGTGGGAAGTAATGCGATCGCGTAGTAGGAGGAAGCAAAGCTCTGCGATCGCAAGGGGTTTCCTGCGATCACATAAGAGGAATTTAGGGGGTCTGGACTTTGGCCTATGCAATCGCAATGGGGTGGATACGATCGCATAGAGGAATACCTGGGCGGATAGAATGTTTTAAGGGTTAATTCATCCGCGAACCACTTAATATTTCCACCATTTTTACTCCACCAAGAGAGCTTTTTGAGCGATTTGAAGAGGGTTTTCAACGAATATTAATTGAAGGTAAGTCTCTTGACTAGAAAACACCATTTTATGGAAGAATCAACACTCAAATTCATGAAATTGGGTAGAAATTATGAAGAACTAGGGCTTTATTTTTTAATACGAATTTTTAGGATTTGAAAGGCCATTTGAGCTCCGTTTTCGATAAACTTTATATGTACGGACTCGTGGCGAGACGAGGAATCTGTTGGTGTGATTTTCGGAATTTTCCGAGAAGTGGGCCCGGGGCTCGGGTTTTACCAACTTCGTGAATTTTAGTACTTTTCGAGTATTTTTTATTGGGTTATGTTTCTTTAACCTATATTTATGTATTCGTTGTGATTTTGACTAGATACGACGCGCGAGGAGATCGATACGAAAGGAAAAGGCATTGCGGGACCATTCTACGGCCTGTTAGAGGTGAGTAGTTGGTGTATATGATGGCCTGAGGGTTTGAAACCTCGGCTTATCATATTGTGACGCTATTGTAGGGCGTGACTCGCACCCCATGGCAGGTGCGGGATTGGTTATGACTGGGAATTGTGACTTGGTCCATCCCGAACAAGAATGTTTCTATATTGGCGACTGATACACACCCTGTATTGAATATATCTGGGCTTATTGCCGTATTTGGGGCCTTGTGCCGATCTGTAGCATCCTTAGAGGATGAATATCATTATGATAGCATGTTTTGTATAATTATTGATCTCAGTCCTTTGTTTAATCACTGTTATGAAATGCTAAGTCACTTTTCCTGAAGTTAAACATCTAATGTATATTCTTCTTAATAAATTGGAAATTAGGAAATTAATTGAATCTGTTACGTGACTCATATGCATATTGTGGACTGAGTATGGATCACGCTGCACACCGCAGCGAATGTTATGATTATATTGTGCTTGGGCTGAAGGATCCCCTCCGGAGTCTGTACACACCCCCAGTAAGCGCCGTCGACGTTAAATGGATCGGGCTGTACGCCACAGCGTGTTCATGTGTATTGCATTGCATCCTTACATTTACTTGACTGTTATATTTGAAGTTGTTTTGCTGTTGGTTCGTAATAAGGTGTCGGACTGTTAGTTTTAGCTTTGCTTTGTGGCATTTCGTGGATTTCTTATCTTCAGACATTTTATATGCTTATTACTCACTGAGTTGGTAGTACTCACCCCTACTCCCTGCACCTTGTGTGCAGATTCAGATGCACCGGAAGCTTAGCTGAGCAGTCGTTGTCTCCAGAGCTTATCAGAGTTATTGAGGTAGCTGCTTGACGTTCGCAGGACCTGACTACTCTTCCTATTTCAGTTTTATTTATATATATACATTTTCAGACTTGAGTATTTTCGTTCAGATATTGTTATTCAGTTTGTTTTAGAGGCTCTAGACTCGTGACCCCAGATCTTTTGGGAGTGTTTTTATCAGACTTCGTATTTCTCAGTATTATTCTTCGATAAATATTGGGTTATTATTCTAAAACTATTTTATTCTCCTTAAATTGTCGGTTTTGAGATTTATTGTTGAATTGGGAGCGACTGTTGGTCAGGCTTGCCTAGCTTTGGGTTGGGCGCCATTACGACCGGGTTTGGGTTGTGACAGGTTTGAATAAAAAATCCAGTTAAGAGCCACTATAACCTTTTCAATTTCATTATTTAAAATTCGCATTCCATCATCCACAATTAAATGGTAAATATGACAAATACATCTAACATGAAAAATATTACTAAATGCAGATTTTAACGTAGTGGTAAGCAAGTCGATAGCATTTGTATTATTATTAGCATTATCCATTGAAACCAATATTATTTTATCATTAATGGAAATATATCTGCAAATATCCATAACTATATTAGCAATAAATTGCTCTGTGTGACGTGAATTAATTATTCTATAAGCAATTATGCGATTTTCTATTATCCCCTCATCTATCCAATAACTGGTAACAGTAAGGTACTCACAATCATTACCACTTCTACCAATATCAGTTGTAGCAACACGATAATTTATATGAGTAAATAATAGCGCAAATATTTTTCATATTCATGCTTATATTTATAAATATCGCTATTTACGTTTTTGCAAGGAAAACCTTTATAAATAGGATTAAAAAATTTCTAATATAATGTATAAACGAAGCATTAAAAGGAAAACTATAGGGTAAGCACATAACAATTACCATTTTCGTCAATTTTTCTGATCTTTTTTTTCGATCATAATATAAAATATCACCGGTAATAATGTTAACTCCCGATTGAAATTGATTTGAACTGATAGTAAGGTCATCCTGACTAGGAGTAGATACACTTTTCCCCTCGGCCAAAGCTTTCAGAAAAAGATATTTGACTCTATCTTGAGGGTGTTTTTTCATGTGTCTAGCCAAAGTTCCACCCTCCCCCTCCGCGATCCAAAATATTTAAAAGCTAACTCTGTACCACAAGTTTTATACTTAGCCTTATTTTCTGGAACTAATTTAAGTAAAAAATGATCGATCAGGAGATGTTTCCGTCCGTTTGGTAGGTTCTCTAGAAAAAGTAGGGGCAGTAACAAGAGTATCAGATGTGTCATCATTTGGATTAGCAGGGTTATCACTAGTTGGGTTAATATCAAGAGCAAGACTAGTGGGTGTATCATCATCCGATTGAGTTTTATCAAGATCAATTTCCTCATCATTATTTTATCAATAGTATTATAATTATTAAAATAAAGAACACTCATTAATTCATATACTAATTGTTCATCGACTGCAATATTATGGCAAAATTTACTCTCGGTAAATTGTAATAAACTATTATCGCTATCAAGAATAGCAGGTGTAAGACGGATATAGGGTTTGTTTCGGGGGATAAAGCAGCAAGGGAGGAGGAACAACATGACCACTAGATTCGCCACTCTTGGATTTTCCCTAATTTTTACCAAATTTTTTTTAAGGAAGCCATCGTAATTAATCAAGTAATAGCAAATAAATAAAACAAACAAAACTATAATATTAAAACTTAAGAGGTGTAACGAGTTTACCGAATTGACAAACAACTTGTTGAAAATTGATTATCGTTGAAGACTTGAAGACTTCAATTCACCAACTTCACATTTTTTCACAAATCGTAACAGACTCAATATTTGTTTTACTATTTTTTGAAATAAAGTAAGCAATAGTAGCAAGTATAAAAGAAAATTAGTGAGAGATTGTGATAGATTGATATTAATTTTGTAAGAAAAATGAAAGAATGAGAGAGTATTTATAGTTGAAAATAAGAAAATATGTAATTATAAAAAGCTTGGGGTTAAAATAGAGTTCGGGGGGGGGGGGG
>MU677839.1:71554-86179 GCA_026770625.1 Nicotiana glauca
GGGGTTAAGTGGCTATTAGCCAATAATTATTTTTTAAATCCCAACGGTTATTTTTAAAATTTTCCAAACAGCTACCTTTTAAAAAAAAAAAAATTTATCGTTGGCGGTCCCTTGACGGGTCACTCACGGTCCTAACGGATCCAAAGCGAAGAATCGGTCCATGAGACCGGCCCATGCCCACTTAGTTTGTTTGGTCCGTTTGAACCGCGGTCCGCCACCCTTATATAGGACAAAGAAGTTTGACATTATTAGATTATTTTAACATATTATAATATGTAACTCATTTTATTTTTAAAAAAATATTATTTTAACTTTTTAGGAATAGTTACCTCTAAGTATCACTTAGATTATTATTTGATAATGTAAAAGTTTCCGTTACTGTAAAGTTTACAAGTTAAAATTTTGTCACAACTAAAGGCACATGCACCCATCCTCTTGCCAAGCAAAGGCAAATTTCCCGTATAAATTTGTAATAGGTTAATCATATAGAGTAATGGCACCCATGCTCAAATTTTGGTATTGGTGCCTCCTGTCGAAAGTCCATGAACACACATTTAATATAATACCACTTATTTAGTTTGTACTTCGTAGTTTTTTTAATTTTATTCTATTTTTATTCCCTTCTTATTATTTTTTCTTTTTTTATCTCCTTCTCTAACTCTTCATGTTAAACCACAACTTAAGGAGTCAGAGATTAAACTATTGATTACTTTCACTAAGATTTATCTTTATCTTGAACTACTATAAATTAATTTTATTATAAATTAGTTATGACAATAAGATCTAAGTTCATGATGAGACTTGCTTAAATATTTTTAACCCAAATTACTGCTTAAATATGATGACCCAAAAGGTCATCACTTCTTTTAAAAATGAATTCTGCATTCTGAGGCCTTAAAAATCTCTTTTAGCATCACCTCAATTTGTGTGCGCAGTCCGGGCGCGTGGCCGAAAAGCCTATATGTAAAAATTTGTGAAAAATGATAAATTTTGACTATAAAAATAAATTAATTTGACTTCGATCAATATTTTAGGTAAACAGATTCGGACCCATAATTTGACGGTCCCGTAAGGTCCGTAGGAAAATATGAGATTTGGCTGTATGCTCGGAATCGGATTCGGAAGTCCCAAGCCCGAGAAATGAATTTTTGAAAGAAATTATTTTCTGAAAAATATAAAGGTTTTTGAAAGTGAAATATTATGTGAGACCTGTGGTATCAGGCCCGTATTATAGTTTCGGAGCCCGATACAGGTTCAATATGATTTATATGAGTTGTCGGTAAAGTTTTGAAGAAACGAAATCCATTTGACGTGATTCAGACCTTAAATGCAAAATTTGATGTTTAAAGATGTTTTGAAAATTTTTATTGATCTTGAGATTTAATTCGATGTTCATGATATTATTTTGGTGATTTGATTACACGAATAAGTCCGTAGGATTTTTTTTGAGGTAGTATGCATGTTTGGTTTGGAGCCCCGAGGGCTCGGGTGAGTTTTGGATAGGCCACGAGATACATTTTTGTAACGACCCGACTGGTCGTTTTATATTTTTGAACCCCATTCCCCTAAATAATACTTTCCGCACTTGCTTTAGCTAACTTATGACTTGCGGGGACGGGTGGTTCGAAAGTTAGAAGAGTCTGAGCGAGATTAAGCCTAGTTGCTTCTTTAAGTTCCTTTAAAAGGGCCAAGTTTGACTTCGGTCAACATTTTGGGGAAACGGATCCGGAATCATGATTTGACAATTTCTGAGGTCCGCGAAAAAATATAGGACCTGGACGTATGCCCGGAATCGAATTCCGAGATCCCTAACCCGAGTAATAAATTTTTATGTAAAATTGTTAAGTTTAAGTTTCAAAGAATTAAATAAACTAAGAAATCATTGTTTTCATAGGTATCGGGTTCGGATTTCGATTCCGAAACTTGGTACAAGTCTAAAATATCAGTTAAGATCCACCCGTAAAATTTGGTGTCAATCCGAGTAGTTTAAGGGTGTTTTGACCCGTTGAAAGGAAATTTAGAACTTGGAGTTCATTAAGTTGATTCAATTGGTTTTGGGGTTCGACTCCTTGATTTAGCGTTGTTTTGGGTGTTTCGAGGGTCCGACTAGGTCCGCCTCATGATTTCAAACTTGTCGGTATGTTCAGGCAGGGCTCGGAAGCCCCGAGCGTCAAATGGTCGAGGTTCGAGTGAAGTTGAAAACTTAGGAAAAACTCCATCTGCTGCTTCTGTCATAACCGCTTCTGCGGCTCTTGGATCGCAGAAGCGAGACCGCAGAAGTGGTCGCCTCATTGCGGAAGCGGAAAGGATCAAGTCCTGGGAAACCGCAGAAGCGGTCACGCTCCTGCGACCCCCAGACCGCAGAAGCGGTTGAGCCCCAGTTTCCAGGAAGCCGCATAAGCGGCCATTTTCCGCAGAAGCGGGATTTCTTCCGCAGAAGCGAAAATCGCTGGGGACAGAAGCTCATTTAATATGAGCTCAAGCTCATTTCTTCCATATTTTCATCAACACTTAGGCGATTTTGGTGATTCCAAAGGGGAGGTTTCAACATAACATTTCGAGGTAAGTAACCCCCACTTATTTTTAGTTCAAATACATAAACATTAGGTAGATTTAACACTAAAATTTGGTAAAATCAAGGAATTTGAGATAGACCTAGGGTTTTTATGAAATTAAGATTTAACCACATGATTAGCTGTATAATAAACTAGAAATCACATATTAGTGATCCTTAGGTTATAGAGAATAATTTTCTTCGAAAAATCTCGGGATCCGGGCACGTGTAGTTTGGAATTAAGGGAATTTATGGGAAAGGTTGGGAAATCACTTAAATAGTTAGAATTCAACCTTGTAAGCCCTTATTGACTAATCCCTATATTGTTTAACTAGTTTGTGCGCTTTCGGCTTCGCTTTGAGGTTTCGGGCTATTTCTTGATAGTTGGAAGTGCACTTCGGAGTGAGGTGAGTCTCCTTTCTAACCTCGTGAGGGGGAATTATCCCTTTAGGACTAATAAATGATAAATTGCTATTACATACGGGGGCTACGTACGTACTAGGTGATGAGAGTCCCTGCGTAGCTACTATGATATTAAATGTTTGGGTAGTTTAGGACCCACATCATGCTTAATGTGAGATATCAATTATTTGAATTATCAAAATGATCTTTTATGATATGTTAAGAGACTAGAGAAGAACGAAAAGTGATCATACGAATATTGTTGAACCTTGTAAGGATTTCCTTGTGTATAAATGATGCCTTTGTGTGCATTCTTGATGTTCTAATTGATATTTGTGGATTGGGCCGATTGCCTCGGTGAAATAGATGCATCTATGGTACGGGCCGTTCGACCCTCGGCAGTGCACAATTTATATTCTGTTGGAGCGGGCTGTCGACCTCGACATTATTGTGCATGATATATATATATATATGCATATATGTATGCTCGGACTTAGACCTTTCATGATTTATTGCTAATTATTGTAAAAGAAGAAAAATGATAAAGGAAAAATGTAATTAAGAGCATGATTATGACTTCCATGAAAACTATCGTATAAATGAACTATTTATGCTCTAAATTGTACATCATTATTGTAATATTATCTTGACGTAGTAGGTATCAAGTCGACCTCTCGTCTCTACCTCTTCGAGATTAGGCGGGATACTCACTGGGTACATATTGTTTATGTACTCATGCTACGCTTCTGTACTTAAATGTACAGGTTCTGAGGCCGATTCATCTGGTTACCGATCGGGCACACGCCAGTGAGCTGCGGCAGAGACTTCTACGGTGAGCTGCTTCCCTTCCTACGCCGCTCAGCAGCCGGATGGAGTCTTCTTTTGTATTTTGCTGTCTTTCTTTATTTCAGACAGTAGGATAGAGGTGTTTGTATGTTCGACTAGATTCCCGTACTTGTGACACCAGGTCTTGGCACACACTTTAGTAGACTAGTTTTGGGTTATAATATTATGTCCCTATATGGATTACTGTATCGGGTTTCTGAAAACCCCTTTTGGGATGCTTATTCCCCTTCTTCAAAATAACGATGTTGTTAAACTTAGAAATGTCTTCCGCACTTGGCTTGCCCGGCAAGGTTATTGGGCGCCATCATGACCTGTTATGGAAATGGGTCATGACAATTTCGGACTTAGAAAAATTGTAGATTTCTCAGCTGGTGTATCAGGTCTGCAGGCTTCGCAAATGCGAAGCCTGGCTCGCAAATGCGACAAACCATCGCAAATGCGAAAGAAGTAGACCGGCAGCCTGAGTCGCAAATGCGACTTCATCCTCGCAAATGCGACTTCGCATTTGCGAACAACCTATCGCAAATGCGATGATGGCTGGAAGGCTGATGTATCGCAAATACAACACACGTTTCGCAAATGCGAAAGTCCCAAAATTCCTGAAGGGTTCGCAAATGCGAGCCCTGTTTCGCAATTCCCAACCTAGGAGAGAATTGCGAACCCCTGTTTGCATTTCCCACATCTGCAACCTGCAACGTTTATACTTAGATGAATTTTAACCCATTTTCACATCTTTTCAAAACACAAACTTCCTAGGGCGATTTTTCAAGAACAACTCTTCTTTCAAATCGATTGTAAGTTAATTTTAACTCATTTTCTTCAATCATTAACATCTTTTAACATGATTTAAACTCAAAATTAATGATTTACATGAGAGAAATTGGGTGTTTTGGGTAGAACCTAGATTTTTTAAAAACTGGGGATTTGGACCTCAATTTGATGTCCGATTTCAAAATAAATTAATTGTTGATATCCAATTTTTTTCCACCTATTTTTATACTCGAAATACCCTCAAAATAGTAAGTACATGCATATATAAGTATGCCAAAGAATTTTGACATTTTTTTCTAATTTTTAAAGCTTTTAAAATCATTTTTATTATTTATTTTAGTAGTACAAAATCCAATAATTATTCCCAAAATTATCCTTTTGGTGAGTAATTTATTTCCATACTCATATTTACACCAAAATACAATAAGGGTGATTTTTTTGTGCATATTTTTACAAATTTACCTGATATTTTTAAACTAAAATTGCATAAAATTGCAATTATATCCTATATTACGATTAATGGCATTTTACAATTATAAAGTTATTCCTAGTATTTTTAGATTAATGTTTAAATATTATTGATTAGTTCAGTGCTTTTAATTTATTTTAAAATTATTTTTTAACTATTGTTTATATAAATTAAATGGGAGAAATTGGTTATTTAATAAATAGCCATCTCAATTGCAATTATAGCCTCAACTTAACCCCCAATCACACCCCTAATCAAACGACCCAATTTTATTATAACCCGACCCATACCCTTTCCTATCATACCCAAACCCGGTCCCCATTTAACCCATTTAATCCTAGCCGTTGATCTTTTAGATCAACGGCTCCCCTCATCCCTTTCCTTTTTTTAATTAAAACGACCCCTTTACCCTACCTCATTTCTCCTCAAACGCTGCCTCTGAAACCTTTCACTCTCTCAAACTCTCTCGAGGGTTCTCAAACCCTAGCCGCCTCTTGCCGTCTCAGACCGGAGATCCATCGGAATATATGGCCACCAAAGCTATGAGGATCTTACACCCACCCCCTGGTGCTCTTATACACCGGTTTCCTGAAGGTTCAAGGCCTGACCTTGAAGATCTCTACCCGGGTTTCCCGCGATTCAGGTTTCCATGGTCGTCTCCGGCCTTACTCCGGCGTATCATGGTCATTCGAGCCTGAGTCTAGCTTCTTCGGCTTAGATCCACGAGTTTTCCAGGCCTTTCTCACTTCTAGGTTTCTTCTAAAATCCTAACCTTTCGAGGTTCTTCTGATTTCTCCAGATATGTCCTAGATCTGTGTTTATCTTAAGGTCTCAAACGTTTTCTCAAAAGGTTCTTTCAAAACATTGCTTTAAAACCTTTCACCTTCTCTGATTTAGGGTTTCTTTGACTTTTAACATGCTTTGCTGTGATTCTTATATGATTCTTCTACTATGTCTCTTCTATGATCCTTATGTGTCTCTTCTAGTGTGTGTCTTCTACCTTGTTCTTACCAGTTCTTTTACTGTATTTTTTGCATGATTGATCTTTTATTATGTTATTCATGAGTTTCTTCTACTGGGAAGTACATGTTCCTTTGTGATTTCTTCTCTTATTCCATTAATATTTTTTTGCCTGACTTACTTGTTTTCATCTCTAGATTCGATTAATGGTAAAACCCTAGAATTTGGGGTTCAGTCGAGTTCTTTGAGGCTACTTGCTATGTGATTTACTTGTGCTTTGTCTCTGAACTTGCTTGATTTCAAAAACCCTAATCTCTTGGACTTATTTGAGTTCCTGGAGTTGTTTCATCTACTGCTTCACTAAGTTTCAAAATCATTGCTTCAATTTTTGTTTCTTCATATGATTCTAACCTCTTGCTAAGCTCTATAAGACCTTTTCACTTGGCCTTTTGCATGTTATATGCTATTTCCTCTTCTCTGAGATGACTACCCTATTCCTATATTCTACTACTCACTTATTTTGCAATTGCATGACACTTTCACTTTGTCCTAAATCTAGCCTCTCATGACCTGTTGTTTGTGTATTCTTTATATGTGCTGAACTTCCCTTCTAAATGGCTGTCAATTGTGATTGATTTCATAATTCCTTTGTATAAGTTTGATTGATTCCTTTCCATGTTTGCTGACTTCCCTATTACTCTATTTGAGTAAAAGTTTTCCTTAGCTTTTCTGACTTGGATCATTCATGGACCAATACTTACAAAAATCTTTGACCTCCCTGATTTACTATGTGCTGATGGACCCATACCTTATTTGTGTTAACCGTATGTTTTAGACTTCTTACCTTAATTAAGACCCCTATGTAGTTACCCCTAATGGCCTACTTTGCACAAGTTATTTATTTGATTTCTTTCCTTAAATAGTTTTTACCATTTGAATCTGAATTCCTTAATTAAAGGAAGTCTTGATTCTTAATTGATATTGAGTTCCTTAATTGTTTCCTTACCTTATTTTCTGCCTGTTTCTCACATTATAAATACCTGCTTTCTCATTGGAAAAAAACACTCGAGTTTTTTCTGAACTCACACTCACACACAAAGTATTCTCTCTTGTTGTTTGTGTTGTGACTTCTTTGTAAGAGTTCTGCTTTATTTTGCTTGTCTCTTTCTAAAACTGGTATGTCTTTTATTTAAACTTTTTCCTCATCCTTATGTGTTTATTCTATAGTCTCATTCTTTTGTATGGTTTGTTGTTCATGATTACTAACTTATGCTAAGTATTTTTCCTTCTTTGCTTTTGTTCCCATATGAATCCCTACCCCTAATCCCTTCTATGTGCTGAGTTAAAGCCTTGGCCTGACAGTATTCTAATTACTGCCCAGGCCATGGCTTGATCTTCAATAGGTCCTAACTCTTCAATGTTTGGCTAGTAGGCTGGTCAAGGGTATGCCAGCATTCTATGTTGATGGGCAGGACCACCAGCCTGCCTTAGCATCCCTTAATTTCCTCTATTGCACATACACTTGTTCCTAGATTCTAAGTTCTGCCCCTTTCCAATGAAGACCTTGAGTTCCCTCTGAACTTGGACATTGGAGGGTTGGCCCTTCCACAATGCACTTTAATTCAGTTCTGTAATGATATCTGGGTGTAAGCATTGCCTGGAGTCTTTGAAACTCCTTGGAACTTTGATACACTCCAGATAAGAGAAAGGCTTTGGAACCTGATCCCTGGCAGTTGGTTCATATCATATTCTTAGACCTTGGGTCTGAATTAGGCTCCTTGGATGTAGTTTAAAAGCTCTGATGTATTTTTGTTTTCTGTTTGATTCATTTGGTCTGTAATAAATTTGTAATAACTAATGGGGTTTTTAGTAAAAGGGGAGGGTTATGTATGTATGCTTAAGGGTAGATATCCTGCCTATAGGAGTATTCTTTGAATTCCGCATTTTCATATCTAGAAATCATGCTCATAGGGAATTCTGCATTTTCACATGTAGAAATCATGCTCATAGGAATTCTGCACTGCCATATGTAGAAACCATGCTCATAAGAACTCTGTATATCATATAGATATCCTGCTCATAAGAATTCTGCATATAGAGGCCATGTCTTTAAGATTTTGCATTTTTTGCATCTATCATTAGGCAAACAGTTATAGCTTAAAGAATAATCAATTGCATCCTAGATACCATGCTCGTAGGATTTCTGCACTCCTGTTACGCATGTAAAAAGTGTTTAAAATTAACAACGCTAGAAAGTATGCCTATAGGAGCTATCAACCAAATCTGAAGCACTCGTTTTGAGATTAGTCTGTCAGTAGTAGCCAACTGCAGAACTCGTATCATTCTGTTAAAATCGGCAACTTTTTGTAATCAGTTACTTCTTATCTCTGAAACCAGTAGATGCCATGCCTATAGGTTATCACTTAGGCAAACTAGTAGGTAATTAATTAACTACATCAGTCTTCGATAGGTTACAACCAGACGAGCCTTATGCAGATTTCTTGTCTAAAAGTATGGGTTGAACCAGTCTGCTTAACTCTTAAGTCTAATGTTGACCTAATCAGTATATGCAAGACATGCTAAACTATATGATTTTCTGTGATTTGTGGAGGCCTACTTGAGCCTTTAATTGTTTTACCTCCCCATTAATTGCATTATGTGTTTTGATTGGCGCCCTAGAATTTTTTATCCTTTTTAAACCTCTAAAAGCCAAGCTTCCTCCCTTTAGGATTAGTAGTCCTAAAAGCCTCCAGGACTGATAGGATGGGGACGGGTAATAACATGCTATAGGTAACGACACCATTTCGCGCTTAATACCTTAACGGGGTGGGAAAGGGTAGATATGGATATGATGACCACGCGATAACACCACGTGTATAAACGGTTACTGGGTGTTGTGTGGGGTGAACCATATTATGTATAAACCTAGGACACCTTCCCTTATTTGTCCATTTTTATTTTTTGTCGAATTCCAGCTTTTAAACTACTTTCAAACTTGCAGCAGTTATGTGAAATTTTCTCTTTTTACTCCTTTATTCAAATTGTTAAAATTGCTTCCTCTATCAAAATTTAGTCTATTTAATTTCCTTAATCCCTTGCAACCGTATATGAAAATCCCTCTTTGTATTTGTAATTCTTGTTTGCTTACTTGCTATTTGCATTTAAAGTCACAATTGTAGTATGGCCGGGAACCACACTAGTGGATCTTGAGGGGTGCCTAACACCCTCCCCTCGAGATAATGACTAGCCCTTACCCGAACTCTGATTTTCAAATTCAAAACCCTTAGGGTCCTAATGCACTTAATCATTAGGTGGCGACTCTTCAACCTCCAAAAACCCAATTCCCAAACGGGAATAGAGTTGTCCTCCCGAATGTCGTAAACCCGATCTCTCTCCTAGAGAGAAAAAAAAAGGGGCGTCGACAAGTATATATTTGGGTTCGTGAGGGAATGGGTAATCGGATTTTGGGCCGAACCTCGGGTTTTGACCATGTGGGACCGGAGGCAATTTTTGACTTTTTGGATAAAACTTTGGGAAATCCATTTTCATGCATTCGAATTGATTCATTTAGCGTTTATTGATCTAATTAAGTAACTTATGTCTAGGCACGAGCGAATTGGTGGTGGAATCAAGGGGTAAAGAGATAATTGAGACGTGAATTGTGTTCGTGGCATCGAGGTAAGTGTTTGGTCTAACCTTAGCTTGAGGGATTAGGAGTCGAGTCCTATTTGCCATGTGGTAATTGTTGAGTACGATGTATATGCAAGGTGATGAGTATCTATACGTTGGTGTCTAGCATACCCGTGAGTCTTATATTGTGATTATCATGACTTCGTTGTATCTTTCATGCCTTGGTGATGGTTTCTATATGTTGTGTAAAGTTTGTGGAAGGAATTGTGACATATGAACATTGAGGAGCGTTGCCTCAAGTTGTATAACGAATTGTGAAAGTGAAAGTGATAATTGAACCTCTAGAGCATTTACTCGAGTTATGAAGTGAATTGTGAAGTAAAAGTGAGAAAGAGAAGAAGTTATTATGTTGTCACCCTTACCGGGCTATTGTTGCTTTATTTGTTATCTCCCTTGCCGGGATGTTGAGGATTATTGATGTTGTTCCCTTGTCGGGACTAAATTGTTGAATTATTGTTCCCTTGCCAGAATTCTTATTATAATTTCATTTATTCCCTTGCCCTATTATTTGTGATTGTTGTTTGGGTGAGGAAGAGTGTTAAAGCACGAAGGGTGATGTCGTGTATTATTTTTACGAGGAAAGAGTGTAAAGCACAAAGGGTGATACCGTGTATGATTGTGAGGAAAGAGTGTAAATCACGAAGGGTGATGTCGTGCCGCACGATGTACCATTCCGTGCCGATTATATTGATTATAAAGTGAGAAAAGAGAGTAAAAGCATGAAGGATGATGTCGTGCACATTTTCATTATATGATTGCTTTGCTGAGGACGAGAGTAAAAGCATGAAGGGTGATGCAGTGCATTTATTGATTTCTGATTATTTGTTGATATCCGAGATATATATTGCTTCTTTCATTTACCTGTTGTCTTTATATCCGGAAAGAGATATCTCCCCGCAGCATGCTCCCCCCTCCCATACCTGACTATTTATTTCTGTATTTCTTTTTCGCTGTATCTATTGAATTGCACAGGTTATTTGATTGTCTGGTCCTAGCCTCGTCACTACTTCGCCGAGGTTAGGCTAGGCACTTACCAGCACATAGGGCCGATTGTACTGATACTACACTCTGCACTATGTGCAGATCCCGAAGCAGCTCTTGAACCGTAGTTTGGAGGCTACACAGAGATCCAAGGTAGACCTGCAGGTGTCTGCAGGCCCTGGTATCTCCCTCTATGCATATTACCTGTTTCATTCTGCTTATATTCAGAAATAGTGTATTTTTATTTTCTTCAGACTTTGCATGTAGTGAATCTTAGACCGCCTGTGACACTGTAACACCAGGGTTTGGGTGATTAAGGCTTGATTAATTGTAATAGACACAGATTTCAGATATATTGTTGTTTTCTTCTGCTTAATTTAACTTTCCTATATTTATACGTTATCTTTTTATGTTTGATAAGAAGAAATAAATGGATAATGAAGTAATTAGTTTTAAAGGATTGGCTGCCTAGCTCACATTAGTAGGCGTCATCACGACCCCCGAGGGTGGAAAATCCGAATCGTGACATTAAAGATATTTGTCTTTGTCAAATTTATAGGAAAAATATACTTTTCTTTTCTTGGTTAAGCAAGTCAAGTATAAAGAATGCGTCATATGCTCTAAGAGCTTTTTGATATTTTCATGCTTCTTTTAGCTATAAAATTTGCATAAGTTTCAATTATTACAGTATTAAATTTTCATTAGCATTCTACTTCCCCGTTTTATTTTGAATTTTATGTTAAGACAAATATTATGTAATAATTATCAGATTATAATTAATAATATTAATGACAAACACATATTTAGATTAGCAAGATTATAGTTTATATCTTTGAATAGTGTGCAAAATTATTAATATATCATAGAACACTCAAAAAAATTATATCACTTGATACTGTATGGGTCAAAATCTGACTTTAGAATATTAGAGCCGAGATAATACTAAGGGAAGAGTTCCCAAGTCATCGTTTGTCGAAATGGCCAAGGAGCAGCGAAGTCTGTGGTCGAAGAGTCAACGAGAGCCATAGTCGGGGTGTCAATAAGGGTTGAGGCCGAGTCAAGTACCGTTGACAGAGCTGTAACGGCTAATTTTCAAGATAGGATATTAAAGATAATATTCTAGTGGATATTCTCAATATTTGTACTATTAGGGTATCTTAGGAATATGTCCCATACAAATAGAAAAAGAGACAATGATAGGGGAGATGTGATACTCATTTGTAAAAATACACACTTTGACTTGAGAAAGAGAATCAGATCTCACTTGCTAAGTTACAAACATCACTTTTCACTAAGATTCTTGTCTATACTTTTCCACTAGATCCGATAATAACTCAAATATTCAAGGAATTGTCTATCATTCATCATTGTTAAAAAGAACTTCCACTTATTCTATCATTTCTTTGGTAAATCACACCTTCTATTTATTTAAATGTCATTATCGCTATTCATTATTATTAAATGCTATATTATTGCTTTTGATCTCTAGAACATTTATTGTATATTACTGCCACTATCTGACCAGATCCACGCAATATTTATCGCTTTTTTAAGAACTCAATCTAAGAATATAATTGTTAGTTAAGATTAATCCCTATTAATATATCTATTTAATTATTTGAATCAAAATATATAATTTTTGGTCAAACTAATATTATAATAAGGATCGTGATACACCCATAGTTATAAAATCCTGGATCTGCCTATTTGTTGGACTTTAAAGGCATTGAGCTTCAAAGACTTTAAACATTGGGTTATAAAGTCTAAGAGTGTAAATTGGAAATGGTGGGAAATAAAATAGAGGGAAATAAAAATTTTGGCCGCGGTCCTGGCGTAACCGCGGTAGGACCGCGGCAAGCCACGTAAACTTCTGAAAAGGCACCTTTTTCAGAACAAACATCACACCTCTTTCAATAATTGCCTATAAATTCAGAGGCATGGCTTCATTTTTAACACACCAAAAACATTACAGAACTTCCTTCTTTCTGAAAATACTGCATTCTAATTCGCGGTCTCTCTCTCGAATTTGTAAGTGTGATTTTGCTCCGTTCTTCAAGTTCGTTGATATCCTGCAGTTTGTATTACCATTGTTGCAGGAAGGTTTATTCCGATTTATCCTGGGAGGATTTAACCCAATACCTTGGCAACGTGTGAGGGGGTTAAAATTACTTAAGGACGCACAAGCAAATTGTGGACTCGGAATATTTCTTAATCTTTACTGTTTTTTCACTTTCTTTTATTCTTCTAATAGTTTTCTGATTTTGTATTTTAACACAGTATCGATCACAAGCTTAAGAAATTTCATATTAATGTTTCTGTGTTGAAATATATATTATAAACTGTTATCTATATTTTGTATATTGGTTTGGAGACTAAAGCTTTCGTGCTTTCTACTCCAATAATTGTTCTGTTCGATTTAAAGTATATCAAAACTTTACCGGAATAATAAACGTACGGGTTTGAAGTATATAAAAACTTCACCATTGTTACGTGTTGTATGTTTGGTTTGGTATTCAGTTTGAAGATATCAAAACTTCACTAATTTAACAAATTTCTATTTTGTTTCCAACTCTACAGAAAAAATGACGAATGAAAACCAAACTAATGGAAATGTTGCGGGAAAGGGTGCTACTGTTACGAGTATTGCTGCCTCATCAAGCCATTCAACTCCTGCTCATGACCCGAAAAGTTTTCCGGCATCGATTTCAAATGCTGGCAAATGAAGATGCTCTTCTATCTTACTACGTTTAGTTTGCAGCGATTCATCAAGGAGGATCCTCCGGTCCTGGCTGAAAACACTCCAGATGACGAACGATTTGTTGTAACTGAAGCATGGAAACATTCTGATTTCTTGTGCAAAAACTACATTTTGAGTTGTTTGGAAGATAGCTTGTACAATGTCTATAGTGTCATGGAAACTTCAAAAGCGTTATGGAATGCGCTTGAGAAAAAGTACAAGACTGAGGATGCCGGACTTAAGAAGTTCGTGGCTGCAAGGTTTTTGGATTTCAAGATGATTGACACTAGGTCGGTCATAACTCAAGTCCAAGAATTACAAGTTATTATACATGACCTCCTTGCTGAAGGTATGACCCGAATCAATAATTTTATTAATAAGATTTATCTTGTTATTAATTATGAATCTATTGCTGAAGATATGGTCATAAATGAGGCCTTTCAAGTCGCCGCTTTCATTGAGAAATTACCTCTGTTGTGGAAAGGCTTTAAGAACTATCTAAAATACAAGCGGAAGGAGATGACACTTGAAGACTTGATTGTGCATTTGAGGATAGAAGAAGACAACAAAAATGCTAAAAAGAAGTCATGTGGAAACTCAACAATAATAAGGGCTAACATTGTTGAGGAGGCGCCACAAAACAAGAAGAGAAAAAGGCTTCTGGACCAAAGAATTACCCAAGCAAGAAAAAGTTCAAGGGTAATTGCCACAACTGTGGAAAATATGGGCATAAGGCCGTGGATTATCGTGCACCAAAGAATGATAAGAAGAAGAAGAATCAAACTAACATGGTTGAAAATGCTGAAGAAATGTAGGACTTGTGTGCCATGTTGTTTGAATGCAACTTGGTAGAAAATCCTAAAGAATGGTGGATAGATTCTGGAGCCACCCGCCATGTTTGTGCTAACAAGGAGTTATTTTCTTCTTATGCCCCCGCAGGACCCGACGAGACAATTTTCATAGGAAATTCATCTACAACGAAAATTGAAGGAGTTGGCGAGATTGTGCTGAAGATGACGTCGGGAAAAATAGTGACTCTAAACCAAGTTCTCTATGTTCCAAAAATTCGCAAGAATCTTGTGTCTACATCACTTCTTGTCAAGAATGGATTCAAATGTATTTTGGTTTCTAATAGTATTATACTAAGTAAGAATAATATGTATGTAGGAAAAGGTTACCTGAATGAGGGCCTTTTTAAGCTAAATGTAATAGCAG
>MU677841.1:2927-24074 GCA_026770625.1 Nicotiana glauca
CTTTTGAAAAGATTTGGCACCCGTGGAGGTCGATTCTCGAGGGAAAGGCATTGTGGACTAGTTTTTGAGCCGGTTCGAGGTGAGTAATAGATGTAGATGATGACATGAGGGTTTGAAACCCCGGTATATCACACTGTGACGTTATATTGAGGCGAGACACGTACTCTACGACGAGTGCGGGGTCGAATGTGATTGGGGACTAGGGCTTAGCCCGCCCGAGTGATGTTGTATTGTATTGTTAGCTATAAATTAGCTGGCTAACCTCCTACTTGGATGGTTATGGATATATTTGGGCTGCGTGCCGGTTATTTGAATCCCGTGAGGATCGTTAAATACTGTCTAAATATGAATTGCAAATCCTGAGATTTTTAAACACCTAAGTAGAATTCTGATAATTGAAACTAAAAAATGGTAAGTATGATTGTGCATTCATGATTTTGCATGGATCGGGCTGCACGCCGCAGCGAGTGTGATATTATATTGCGCTTGGGCTGTAGGAGCCCCTCCGGAGTCTGAACCCCCACAGCGAGCGTCGGGTACCCATGGATTGGGCTACGCGCCATAGCGATCATGTGCATTGCATTCATGCATTGATATATTTATCTGTTTTGGTTGTTTCTGTTAGCTTATGTTACACTGTTAAATGTGTATGAGTACTGTTCTTAGCTTTACTGTGTGCTATATTTTGGGATTCTTACTGTTAGACATTATATATATCTATTACCACTGAGTTGGAAGTCCTCACTTTACTCCCTGCACCTTGTGTGCAGATTCAGGTACTCCAGGAGCTATCTGAACTTATTGCTGTTCTTCAGGGCTATTACACGGAGTTGTCGAGGTAGCTGCCTGACGTCCGCAGGACCCGACTTCTCTCCTATTTCCTATTATTGGCTTATTCCGCGTACTTCAGACTATGTTGTTTTACAGTATATTTATGTTATTCTGGTAGAGGCTCTTGACTCATGACCCCCAGATCTTTGGGAGGTTGTTTAGTATTATGGATTTTCGGATTTATTTCTATCTTTCAGTTATGCTTCTAGTTTAAATGCTGTTAATGATTTTCAAATAAATGGTTTTGAGCTTCATGCTCGGGTTGAGAGTGAAATTCGTCGGGCTTGCCTAGCAGTTGTGTTGGGCGCCATCACGACCGGGTTTGGGATCGTGACACACAGCCTCTTACGCAATCGCATAGAACAAATTTAAACCCCTTCCAAAACCTCCTATGCGATCGCAATGCTCCCCAAGCGATCGCATAGAGAAAATTCTCTGCAACACTTCAGCAGTTTTTCTGCAACTCCCAAAGGCCATGATTGGTCCGATTGACCACCCGAATACACCCTGAGGCAACCGGACCTCAAAAAAATTGCCAACCCATCCTAAAACATCACACAAACATGTTCCAATCATAAAAACACATCCAACAACAAAAGAATCATCAATTTACCACAGATTCAAGCCTAAGTTAAACTAAAACTTCCGAAACTTGCATTTGATCAAAAATCCAACCTAAACACCTCTGAATCAACTGAAATTTTGCACACACATCCAAAATCACCTAACGAAGCTACTGCAACTCTCGGAATTCCATTCTGACCCTCGAATCAGAATCTCACCTATCAACCGGATATCGCCAAAATGCTAGCTTAGCTAATTCAAGCCTAATTCTACACCGAGCCTCCAAAATTACTTCTGATTGCTCTCCTAAGCCTTAAATCATCCCCCGAAACTAACCAAATTATCAAAATTCCATTCCTAGCCTTCTAACTCACAAGTCAACATTCGGTTGACTTTTCTAAACCAACCCTTCCTTAAAGGAACTAATTGTCTCATTTTCAACCAAACTCTAACCAAATTACTTCAAATTCACCAAACACATACAATGAAACATGTAGAAGCATTAAACTGGAAAAACGGGACGGAAATACATGAGACGTCGTGTCGGGTCATCACATCCTCCCCATCTAAAACAAACGCTCGTCCTCGAGCGGGTCAAGAAATATACCTGAAGTCTCAAATAGGTGCGGGTATCTGCTCCGCATCTCCTGCTCGGTCTCCTAAGTGGCCTCCTTCACGGGCCGACCTCTCCACTGTACCTTCACCGAAGCTATATCCTTTGATCTCAATTTCCGAACCTGTCGACCCAAAATAGGCACTGACTCCACATCATAAGTCAAATCCTCATCCAGCTGAACTGTGCTGAAGTCCAAGACATGAGACGGGTCCCCAATATACTTCTGTAGCATGGAAACATGGAATACCGGATGAACGCCCGACAAACTGGGTGGCAAATCAAGCATATAGGCCACCTCCCCAACCTTCCTAAGCACCTCAAAAGGTCTAATGAACCGCGGACTCAGCTTCCCTTTCTTTCCAAACCTCATCACACCCTTCATGGGTGAAACCTTCAGCAAGACCTTCTCACCCACTGAGTAAGATACATCCCAAACCTTTCGGTCCGCATAACTCTTCTGACGCGACTGGGCTGTACGAAGTCTATCCTGAATCACCTTCACCTTCTCTAAGGCATCCTGGACAAAATATGTCCCTAACAACTTAGCCTTGCCGGGCTCAAACCAACCGACCGGAGATCTACACCGTCTCCCATATAAGGCCTCATACGGCGCCATCCAAATGCTAGACTGATAGCTATTGTTGTAGGCAAACTCTGCAAGAGGCAGGAACTCATCCCAAGAACCTCCAAAATCAATCACACAGGCACGCAACATATCCTCCAATATCTGAATAGTACGCTCAGAATGTCCGTTCGTCTGAGGATGAAATGCTGAACTCAGCTCCACCTAAGTACCCAACTCGTGCTGGAAGGTCCTCCAAAACTGAGAAGCGAACTGGGTGCCTCTATCCGATATAATAGAAACTGGAACACCATGCAATCAGACAATCTCACGAATAAAGATCCCTGCCAGCCACTCCAAAGAATATGTAGTACACACTGGAATGAAATGCGCGGACTTGGTCAGCCGATCCACAATGACCCAAATAGAATCGAACTTCTTCAAAGTCCGAGGAAGACCACTCACAAAATCTATAGTGACTCTCTCCCATTTCCACTCAGGAATAACTATCTGCTGAAGCAAACCGCCCGGTCTCTGATGCTCATATTTTACCTGCTGACAATTGAGACACCAAGCCACAAATCCCACAATGTCTTTCTTCATTCTCCTCCACCAGTAATGCTGTCTCAAGTCCCGGTACATCTTTGCGGCACCCGGGTGGATAGAATACCGCGAACTGTGGGCCTCCTCAAGAATCAAATCTCTAATCCCATCTACATTGGGCACACAAATATGGCCCTGCATCCTCAACACACCATCGCCACCTATAGTCACATCTCTAGCATCTCCATATTGAACTCTGTCCTCGAGGACAAGCAAATGCGAATCATCATACTGGCGCTCTCTGATGTGATCATACAAGGAAGACCGAGAAACCGCGCTCGCCAACACTCGGGTAGGCTCCGAAATAACTAACCTCACCAACCGATTAGCCAAAGCCTGAACATCAACTGCAAGGGGTCTCTCCCCAATTGGGATGTATGCCAAACTCCCCATATTAACTGCCTTTCGGCTCAAATCATCGGCCACTACATTGGCCTTTCCCGGATGATACAAAATGGTAATATCATAGTCCTTAAGCAACTCAAGCCACCTCCGCTGCCTCGAATTAAGATCTTTCTTCTTGAACAAATGCTGAAGACTGCGATGATCAGTGAACACCCTACAAGATACCCCATATAAATAGTGCCTCCAAATCTATAAGGCATGAACTATAGCAGCCAACTCTAAGTAATGAACAGGGTAGTTCTTCTCATGGGGCTTCAACTGCCGAGAAGCATAAGCAATCACTCTACCCTCCTGCATCAATACATAGCCAATCCCAACTCTCGAAGCATCATAATAAACGGTGTAAGAACCTGAAGCTGATGGCAAGACCAATACTGGAGCTGTGGTCAAAGCTATCTTGAGCTTCTGAAAGCTCTCATCGCACTCATCCGACCATACAAACGGAGCACCCTTCTGTGTCAACTTGGTCAAGGACGAGGCGATAGATGAGAAACCCTGGACGAAACGACGATAATAACCCGCCAAACCGAGGAAGCTACGAATCTTCGTGGCCGAGGATGGTCTAGGCCAACTCTGAACCGCCTCGATCTTCTTTGGATCAACCTGAATACCATCACTGGAAACCACGTGTCCTAAGAAGGCCACGGAACTAAGCCAGAACTCACACTTGGAGAACTTGGCATACAACTTCTCCTCCATCAATCTCTACAATACCACTCGCAAATGCTCTGCGTGCTCCTCCTGACTGCGAGAGTATACCAAGATATCATCAATGAATACAATGACAAACAAATCCAGATACGGCCGAAATACACTGTTCATCAGATGCATGAACGCTGCTGGGGCATTGGTCAGCCCGAAAGACATAACCAGAAACTCATAATGACCATATCTAGTCTTGAAGGCAGTCTTAAGAATATCTGACTCCTTGATCTTCAATTGGTGATAACCCTAACAAAGATCTATCTTAGAAAACACCCTCGCTTCCTGAAGTTGGTCGAATAAATCATCGATGCGAGGTAGGGGATACTTGTTCTTCACTGTTACTTTGTTCAACTACATGTAGTCAATACACATTCTCATTGTGCCATCTTTCTTCTTCACAAATAACACAGGTGCACCCCACGATGACACACTCGGCCGAATAAACCCTTTTTCTAGGAGTTCTTGAAGCTGATCTTTCAATTCTTTCAACTCTGCTGGTGCCATATGATAAGGCGGAATCGAAATGGGCTTGGTGCCCGGCACCAGGTCAATACCAAAATCAATGTCCCTGTCCGGGGGCATACCCAGCAGGTCTGCAGGAAATACATCAGGGAAGTCCCTCACAACAGGAACAGAATCTATACTGGGAGCCTCAGCTCCGATATCACGCACGAAGGCCAAATATGATAAAAAAAACCTTCCCAACCATGCGCTGGGCTTTCAAGAAAGATATAACCCTGCTAGGGACATAACTAGTCATACCACGCCACTCGATCCTCGGAACACCCAGCATAGCCAAGGTGACTGTCTTTGCATGACAGTCTAGAATAGCATGACACAGAGATAACCAGTCCATGCCCAGAATAACATCAAAGTATACCATGCTCAAGAGCAATAAATCAACTCTGGTCTCCAGACCCCCAATAGTAACAAGACAGGACCGATATACATGGTCCACAACAATAGTATCACCCACTGGGGTAGATACGTGCACGGGTAAAGCAAGACACCCTCGGGTCGTACCCAAATGATGAGAAAAATATGAAGACACATAGGAATAGGTAGAACCGGGATCAAATAAGACAGAGGCATCTCAGTGGCAGACTAAAATAATACATGTGATATAGCGTCGGATCCAAGGGCATCTGTCCTGCCCGAGAGGGCATAAAATCTAGCCTGGCCGCCGCCACCTGATCGGTCTCCGCCCCTAGGACGACCCCTGGCTGTCTGGCCTCCGCCCCTCTCTGACTGGGCTGGTGCTGAAAAAATCAGTGCAGAAGATGAGGGATGATCCCTCTGCTGAGACTGGCTACCACGACGTCGAGGACAGCGCCTCCTCATATGGCCATACTCGCCACACTCGAAGCAAATACCAGATGCTGGAGAAGGGGACTGATGGGAACCCCTCGCGCTGGAATGACTAGCCGATGCACCCTGCATAGAAGAACCCTGAGCTGAAGGGGCATGTGAAGAGCTATGAGCTGGGAGGGCACTAATTGAAGACTAGCCCTGCTGATACCCCTTGTGACCACGGCCTGAAGATTCCCCATGATACTCGGGACGAGCCGACTGATGAAGCCTAAAAGAACGACCTCTGCTCTGCTGAAACTGGCCCCTAGACGGAGCACCACTGAAGCTACCTGATCCTCGAGGCCTCTTGGACTCCCTCTCCTCTCTCTCCTGATGGCGAGCCGTCTCAATATCACGAGCAATATCCACAGCATCCTCGAAGGTATGGACTAGAACCCTCTCTCGGGTCATCAGAATGCGGATAGGATAGGTGAGTCCATCCACAAATCTCTAAATCCTCTCCCGATCAGTCGGGACCATCCATGGAGCATATCGAGCCAACTCTGAAAATCTCACCTCATACTGAGTCACGGTCATATCTCCCTGACGAAGGTACTCAAACTGTCTACGCAGCTCCTCCCTCTGAGACTGCGGTACCCTCTTCTCTAGAAAGAGAGTGGAGAACTCCTGCCATGACAAAGGAGATGCACCTCTCGGCCTACGCTACTCATAAGTCTCCTACCAAGTGAAAGCTTCTCCAGAAAATTGAAGAGTAGTAAATGATACCCCGCTCGACTCCAAGATTCTTGCGGTCCGAAGCATACTTCGAAACTTGTCGAGAAAACCCTGGGCATCCTCACCTGGAATACCACTGAAAGTAGAAGGTGAAAGCCTGCCGAACCTCTCAAGACGACGCTGCTCATCGTCTGGCATGGCCGGAATCACATCATCCTGAACCGGGGCAACCGGCTGAACTGGGGCAACCTACTGAACTGGTGGTGCCTCTGGTGTCTTCAAACCCTGCACTACCTGCTCAGGCGTGCGAGCAGCGGGGATCTAATTGCCTCCCCCGGCCTGCGAAGTAGCTACTGCAGTAGTGGCTGAGATGGACTAAGCCAGGTCAGTGCAAACTGATAGAATCTGAGTTAGGGCCTCCTGAAGACCCGAAATCACAATAGGCACAGTTGGTGCCTGGACAGGTGCTGCTGGAGTCTCTACAACTGGAGCCTGCTCCTGAGTCGGGGCAACTGGTGGGTCAACAGGTATTGCCCCCTCGGCTCTGCCTCGACCACGACCTCAACCATGACCGCGTCCACGGCCTCTGGTGGCCTCAGTAGGTGGTACAGGTAGTCGTCCGCCACGTCCGATAGCACGGGTTCTCGCCATCTGCGAGTGAATAGAATAACAGAATTTAGTTCTCGGATCAACAAAGTCGCACGATAAGAATTCCAAGAATATGAAGTTTCCTAAAGGTTCTGCAGCCTCCCGAGGATAAGTACAGACGTCTCCGTACCGATCTGCGAGACTCTACTAAACCGGCTCATGACTCGCGAGACCAAGTAACCTAGGTTCTGATACCGACTTGTCACGACCCCAACCCGGTCATGATGGCACCCAGCACACTACTAGGCAAGCCCGAACATTTATATCAATAACCCCATTAATTAAACAGATGAAGATAAACATCATGTAAAACAAAAACCTGAAATACTAATAATAATGCAGAGAATCTAACAAAATACCAACACAGCCTAACTAGGACCCGATGTCACGACCATGAGCCTCTAATGACAGAATAATATCCTACTACAAAGTCTGTCTAATACTGATAATACGGAAATAAAGGATAAAGATAGAGGGGAGAATCATCGACTGCGAACACCCTGCAGCTACCTCAAATACTCCCGGAAAAGAACTCTGGATCAGCTGGAATCACTCAGCCAGAGACTGCCCTGGATCTGCACACAAGGTGCAGGGAGTAAAGTGAGTAATCCAACTCAGTGAGTAATAAATATAACTAGAGTCTAAAAGTAAGAAAAACCAGGAAATGCAAAAAGTACTCTATATCTAGCAGTTCATATCCAATCCAGCGGAAAAAGTATACAACAAATAATACAGTTAAGAAATAATGCACGAAAGGATGCAACACATATAACGGTACACTCCAGTACCCGCTAGGGACTCCTACAGCCCATGCGCAATATCAGCCAGGTATTGGCATAAAATAGGCTCTCGGCCTCAATATCAATATATAGTAATCGCTACGGCATGTAGCCCGATCCATATCAAGGAAACATCCTCACCACTGGGTCCCCGACCCATCTCGGTCAAATAAGTCCACAGCCAATCGGGCGTGACATACTATTGGGATCTCAGGCCTCATATCCTTTTCATTTACGGTTCATGTATAAAACATAGTTATTATATTATTTTTAATATTTGAAAACCTGACTGAGAATTTATGTTATGCACACAAGTGAGTAAAAACACATAAAGATCCCCTAAGGATTCTACAGATTGACACAAGGCCCCAAACACGGCAATAAGCCCAATTCACAATAACAAAGTATGTGTTTCAATCGCCAATATAGTAGAAATTAACCCTCAGGATGGACTAAGTCTCAGTCCCCAACAGTGTACGACCCCGCACTCATCGTGGAATGCGTGTCACGCCTCAATATAGCATTATGATGTGAAAGTCTGGGGTTTCAAACCCTCAGAGCAGCAGTTACATCAATTACTCACCTCTAGCCGGCCGAAAACTAGCTAGCAATGCCCTTGCCTCTCAAATCGACCTCCTCGCGCGTCGAATCTGGCCAAAACCACAACGAATACATTACAATAGGCTAAGGGAATATAACCCAATCGAAAAGACTCGAAAAATATTAACAACCACGAAATTTGCAAAACCTGAGCCTCGGGCCCACTTCTCTAAAGTCAGAAATTTTTACACCAAAATGTTCCTTATATCGCCACGAGTCTATACATGTAAAATTTATCAAAATCGGAGTCCATATGCTCCCTCAAAATCCAATTTCTAATTAAGGAAGCACAAGCCCTAATTCTTCCTTTTTTACTCAAATTCCATGAATTTAGGTGTTGAAATCACAATTAGATGACGTTTCTAGGCCATAGGACTTACCTTCAACCGATTTCCAGTCAAAACCCTCTAAATTGCTCGTCAAAATCTCCCAAGGTTGCTTAACAATGGTGGAATATAGACTTGGTTCGCGGATGAAATGTTATTAAAACCCTTCTGTCTGCCCAGTTTTTACTCTATACGATCGCAGCCTTGCTATTGCGATCGCATAGCAAAAATTTCTAACCTCCCGATTTCCTCTTATGTGATCGCACTAAAACCTATGCAATCGCATAGAACAATCCATTGTCGGGGACCCCAGGCCCAAATACACTACGCGATCGCACTACCCCTGATGCAAACGCATAGACCAACATTCCAAACCTATGCGATCGCACAACCTCTTACGCAATCGCATAGAACAAATTTAAAACCCTTCCAAAACCTCCTATGTGATCGCAATGCTCCCTATGCAATCACATAGAGAAAATTTTCTGCAACACTTCAGCAGTTTTTCTGCAACTCCCAAAGGCCAAGATTGGTCCGATTGACCACCCGAATACACCCCCAGGCCCCCGGGACCTCAACCAAAAGTGTCAACTCATCCTAAAACATCACACAAACATGTTCCAATCATAAAAACACATCCAACAATACAAGAATCATCAATTTACCTCGTATTCAAGCCTAAGTTAAACTAAAACTTCCGAAACTTACATTTGATCAAAAACCCGACCTAAACACCTCTGAATCAACTGAAATTTTGCACACACATCCAAAATCACCTAAAGAAGCTACTTCAACTCTCGTAATTCCATTCCGACCCTCGGATCTGAATCTCACCTATCAACCGGATATCGCCAAAATGCTAACTTAGCCAATTCAAGCCTAATTCTACACCGAGCCTCCAAAATTACTTCTGATTGCTCTCCTAAGCCTTAAATCATCCCTCGAAACTAACCGAATCATCAAAATTCCATTCCGAACTTTCTAACTCACAAGTCAACATCCGGCTGACTTTTTTAGACCAACCCTTCCTTAAAGGAACTAATTGTCTCATTTCCAACCAAACTCTAACCGAATTACTTCTAATTCACCAAACATATACAATGAAACATGTAGAAGCATTAAATAGGGAAAACGGGACAGAAATACATGAGACGACGGATCGGGTTGTCACATATTTTAAAAAAGGGAACTTTTCATTGTTCCGGAACAATGGGTTTAACAATACAATACAATTAATTTTAATAAAATAATCGAAACAAATATTGTTTTAGGATAACAATACAATATAATACAATGAGGAACAACCATCCAAACAAGCTGTAAATATAAGTTCAATATGGAGAGAAGAGGGGAGAGAGGAGAGAAAAAAAGGAAAATGGTGTAATTAAATCCATTGATCGAAGGCACAATAATGGATTGGGGGCCTTTTAAGATGGATTGTATATATTTTGTAACTAAAACGTATTTAGGTCGGGTAAATACCAATACGTAGATATTTTTCGTAATAAGGTTTCAAATAATGTATAAAAATGAAAAAATCCCTAAAATGTACGGGAAATATAAAAGGCAAGGATAAGGGATGGCAAGGAATTTTTTCTTTTGTTTCGTCTTTGTTGAATGTAATAAATTTGGAAGTTGGTCTTTTCGATTTCAAATATTTCTTTCAACTCAAATATATAGATTATAATATAAGAATACTTAGAATTCTATCTTTTTAATTTACACTGTGTGTAGTTTCTAAACACCATTCCTAATAAAGTAATATGATATTTGAATTTGAAACTAATTGAAATTTGAGTAGTTTGAGGTTAAGTCAAGTAACGTGTTCGAAAAAATTACTTATCAATTTTAGGACGATATCTACAATGTTATGTAATAATATTAACAAATTTAACATTTAATGATTTAAAGAACGAAAAATTTTCATAAAAATTATGGGGAGAGATATAGATAAATTCGAATTGGAGTCATTGTGAAATAAAATTTTACTGGCTAATAAATGATTTAAATTTGCATATAGCTGATTAAGGTGGATTTTGAAATAAGGATAATATCTTAACTTACATCATTACAAAGATAATCAATATTAAAATATAAAGTTTTAGAATTTGAAATATGTGTTTGACAAATAACAACATATCAAATAAGTTTCAAGTTGTATCCAAATAGTCCTTCATATTGTCTAAATATTTGATTTCTTTGTTGTAAATATAAGTTATTATTTTGGTTCATGACTGTTTTAGCTTCTAATGACATCGCCAATAGTGGTATCGAAAAAGAAAATTAAATTATTCACTACGAGATTTAAGAAATGATTACTCTTTTTTCTAATAACCACTTTTTAGGATAAGTGCGTTACGCGTGTAGTTAGTCTCAACGAGTAAAAAATTTTAAAAAGTCAAATATATATTATTGTAATATTTGTATTTGAGTTATATAATAGAACGTAACGAATAAACAATATTAAATCATGAATATGATGATTGTCAATCCCATTAGTTAAAAAAAAATATTAATGTAACTTTTTAATATAGATTTATTTATTAAAGGAATAATTTATTTTTAAAAGGTATAAAATTTGATACATCGGCGAACTCAATTTTTGTAACGACCCGATCGGTCGTTTTGAGCCCTAGCGCGTCGTTCAGCAGTCTGAGGCCATGAGCAGTTTCATTTCAGGTATTGTGACTTGTTCGCATGGTCGGAATTGGAATTCAGAAAGATCGGAGTTAAACTTAAATGAAAATTCTCATTTCAGAAGCTTAAAGTTGAAAGAATGAACTAGGATTGAGTTTTTGAGTAAACGACCTTGGAATCGGGATCTGAAGGTTCCAGCAGGTTCGTATGATGATATCGGACTTGGACGTATACCCGGATCGAGTTTTGGATAACCCGGGAGTGTTTTGGCGCCTATTGTGAAAGTTAGCATTTTAGAAGAAATTGTATCAGTTTGGCTTGAAGTGCATTTCAGCGTTATCGATATCCGTTTGGGATTCCAAGAATGGGAGTAGCTCCGTATGGTAATTCTGGAGTTGGGAGCGCGATCGGAAATGAATTCGGAGGTTCGTAGACCAGTTTGAAGCCATTTGGCTAAAGATAGAAATTTGAAGGTTTGAAGAGTTTGACCCGGGATTTGACTTTTTGATATCTGGGTCGGAATCCAATTCTGGAAGTCGGAGTAGGTCTGTAATGTCAAATATGACTTGCGTGCAAAATTTGAGGTCAATCGGACGTGTTTTGATAGGTTTAAACATCGGAAATAGAAGTCGGAAAGTTCAAAGTTCATAAAGCTGGAATTGGGGTGTAATTCATGAGTTTAGCATTGTTTGATATGATTTGAAGCCTCGAGCAAGTCCGTGATGTGTTTTGGGATTGGTTGGTATGTTTGGTTGGGGTCCGGGGGGCCTGGGGTGGATTTCGGGTGGCTAGCGGATCAAAAATGAAATTTTGGAAGGTTGAAGGATGCTGCTTCTGTCATAACCGCATCTAAGGTTCTTGGACCGCAGAAGTGGGACTGCAGATGCGGTCGAAATCTCGCAGAAGCGGAAGGGGACAGGCCCAAGGAAAATCGCAGAAGCGGCCCCCAGACCGCAGAAGCGGTCAGCCCCCTCAAGCCCAAAACCGCAGAAGCGGTTAGAAAGACGCAGAAGCGACATCCGCAGAAGCGGAAATTGCATCGCAGAAGCGAAAATTGTTGAAGGCATAAGGGTTATTTTAAAGTCTGTATTAGTTCATTTCACTCACTTTCTTCACTTCATTTGGCGATTTTTGGAGGGTTCAAGGGAGGGTCTTCATAAAAAATGTTAAGGTAAGTTATTCCCACCTATTATAAGCTAAATACATTGATTATGTATGAGATTAAGCATGGAAATTAGTATAAAAAAATTGAGATTTTGGTTGAAAACCTAAAAAATTATAATCTTGAATTTTAGCCACGATTTTTTAATATGGAATTAGGAGAAAATCATATATTTGAGTTCCTAAGGTCATGGGTAACCTTTGTCTTCGAAAAATTTTAGATTTCGGGCACGTGGGCCCGAGGGAATTTTGGTCATTTCACTAAACAAAGTTGGAAACTTGTATAATCTGAATTTTTAGCAAGTATTTGAGAATATTCTCATTAGTTTATCGTTAATTGGCTAGTTTTGATGCATTGTGCGTTGGTTCAAACTTTCAGAAGGATGTAGAATGCCGATTGCGAGTCTTCAAAGCGAGGTGAGTCTCCTTTCTAATCTTGTGAGGGGGAATTTACCACATAGGTGAGTTAAATTGGTTATGTGCTCCTATTTGTGGGGGCTACATACGCACGAGGTGACGAGAGTCCGTGCGTAGCTACTATTATGCTATTGTCCGGGTAGTTTAGGACCCAAAAGCATGTCATACTTGGATTAACTGTGAACCCATTGATGGCTTGAATTGCTTAAATCACATTAAACTAATAAATGGAAATTCTAAAAAGACGTAAGCTTCGTTTCTCAAAATTATTAAAGAGAATTGGCCTTTCTTGGATAATTGCTCTATGTTGACTTTTTGACTGATTGTCTGTCTGTGTGTGTTTATTTTGGAACGGGTCGAACGCCTCGACAGATTAATAGATGCATCTATAGGCGCGTCTTCAACCCTCGGCAAGTGCACATTTATTTCTGTTGGATCGGGTCATCGCCACGATATGATTTGCGCATGCTTGCATTGCTGCCCGGAACTTGATTAAATTGTTGTTGCCTTTCATGGCTTAAAGATATTCGGAAGATATTTTAAAAGGAAATTCTGGGAAATTTTCCCATGAAGGAATTAATCGATTATTTGCTTCTTTCTAATTGGCTTAAAAATCATGTTATAGCATAAATCCACTGATTAGTAAACATATTACGGAGGAGTCATTATTGGACCATTAGAAAGTGTCAGAGTTGACCATCTCGTCTCTACCCCTCCGGGATTAGGCGGGATACTTACTGAGTACACTTTGATTACGTACTCATACTATACTTCTGTGCATTTTTGTTGCACAGGTACTTGATACCTTAGCGGCATACTGGGCGCAGCAGCGCGGACAATTCAGGGATTAGGTGAGTTGCAGTATACAAGGCGACCCATAGCTCTTTGAAGCCCCTTTCTAGTAACTGTATTTCTTTTCTGTCCATTGTATTCCGGACAGATGTTGTGTTGTATTTTATGTTTGTATCAATAGTTGCTCATGCACTTGTGACACTGGGTTTCTGGGATAGTTTCCGTAAATCTTTGTACTAATTGGTATTATTTAAGTTTGAATTCAAGAAATGATCTTATTTTTATGTGAAATAGAAGGAAAAATCTTAGATTTTCAAAAGTATTAAAAGAGGAAATTAATTGGTAATCTAATTGGATGGCCTGACAGCGGTGTCCGGCGCCACCACGACCCTTAGTGGATTTTGGGTCGTGACAACATGGTATCAGAGCACTGGGTTCCCGTCGGTCTCACGAGTCATGATCAAGTCTAGTAGAGTCTCGCGGATCGGCACGGAGACGTCTGTACTTATCCTCGTGAGGCTGCGGGACTGTTAGGAGTACTTCCCTTCTTGATTTTCTTATCGTGCGGTTTTATTCCTTTGAGGCTTATGCCTTTGATTCCTTCCTACTCAATCTTACGCGATGCGAGCGCTTGCTAGAAATCGAGAATTTGAAGAATTGAAATGACACTACAAATGTGGTGCGGGATGATTTTCCTGGTATAGTTAATTGGACTATTATAGTTGCTTTATGGAAGGGTATTCTATTATTCAGCTCAGTAACAGAACTTCCAAGAGCCTTGAGGCTAGGCACAGGTTGCCATGATGCTCATGAGCGATTTTCCACAGTGTTGTTGTGATGATAGGATGTTTGCCCACGTGTTGGGGCAGTGGATGAATTGAAGGGAGGTTTACTCAGCGTGTAATCAAGGGATTCAGTATTTTATTTTTGGCAGGTGAAAAGGCAGTCGGGTTAAGAATGGTCAGATGTGGGCTGGTGGAAGTAATGAAACGTGGTAATTTCAAGCGTTGTGGAGTTCCCCTCTACATTGGGGTGTTGTTGTCCTAATTGGACGTACTAAGTTTATCGATGTTAAGATCTACTACAATTCACCTTTATGGAAGGATATTGTGAAATAGTATTGGAGTTACGACTGTCAGATATCGCTTGGTGCAGTGGTTTAAGATCGAATCAGAATTTCTAATATTGACGGCTCGATAAAGATGACCTTTGGAAAGGTTTAAAGTTAGCAGCAATGGTGGATTCAAGTGCCACGAAGATAGATTTTATTTGAGTCAACAATTGAGCAGCAAATTATGAGGAAGGACATGTGGGAAGTGATAGGCGGTGTTCAAAATTTCTAAAAGGCCAAGTATGAGCAGCAAGGTCGAGTGACTGATTAAGGAGATGAGTTCTGCCAAAGTGGGAGAGTGACGGGTGTGCATACGGGCTTGGTAGTGGGAAGACTACGCGCCTTAAGGAGAATTTGGATTGAATTGGGGATTTTAATGATTTGTGATTGAAGCCTGCGGGTATGATGTGAAGTATGGGCTATTATGCGGTAGATGATTGATATGGCGGGAAGGAGCTACTTGAAATAGAGGAGGGTGTAGCATAACCCTGAATTGGAAGGGTGTTGCCACACATTTAATTGATGTTCGCGAGGGGAGAATGGACTTGTGCAGCTGGAAGGTGAACTCGGACTCAGGATGGGCTATTAGTGTCATAGCGAATGTATTCCGTGCAGCGGCGTGGGAAGATGTCGGGAGGTGATTCCCCTAGATGGGTTATTCCCCGTGAGAAGGTTAGCGGTCGCATGGTTGGCGAAGCGTCTGCAAGGAATTATATTGGTTGTTCCATAAGGAGATCAGTCGTGCGAATGTGGATGATGATTCAGAATATGGAAGATAGGGATTTACAGGAAGATTCTGAGAAATTTTGATAACTTATGGCGCGAGGTTATGCCAATAAGAGGTAAAGAGGTAGGGTGAACTCAGGAGTTATGAAATAATGGCTTCAAGCTAAGTGGGAGAGTCCCACCGCTTATGATTAAGCTGTATGGTTAACTACTTGCATGATTTCTGGTTATTAGCATATTGATGGATTATTTCAGCTATGAGAAAAGACCATAACTGGTAATTCGAGCAAAGGAATTGTTGGAGGCATGCTACGGTTGGCCTTATTGGCTCATGTTCGAATTTGGAAAAAGGTTCAAGACTTATGCCTGATATGAATACAGGTTTCAGAGAGAGTGATTTCGCTGGGTGCTTCGCCGAGAGAGTATTCATATGTTATAAGATTTATGGAGTGAATTATATTTGGGACCAAGTCATAGCGGGTGGCTCTCAATAATGGTCCTAGTGAATTCGGAAGTTAAAGTGTGGTGCCCAATGGTTTCGAGCCTATGAGTACGGTTAAGAATCAAGCTTTGTAGCAGCTTATGAGAAGGTGCCCAGAATGTTCTACGATATTTTGACATGCGGGTAGCATTTGAGAGATACGAAATGGTTCGTGGGATTCGAAACAGCATGGTCTCGTGATTCAAGGTCACTCGGGATGAGTGCGGATGGAGTATGTTATGTGTTGAATGAAGAAGTATTATTTTTAAGGCAATCAAGGATTTAGTGGAACGAAGTAGATTGATTAGCCATGGTTAACTTGGCATATTGGTAGTGGTGATCAGTTCATCCAGCGTGAGCAAATTGTGCATGTGAGTTGTGGCGGTGCGTGTGATGCTTGTCGGCCGCAGTGATTGATATTATTCAGAAGCATTCTTCTGTTATGGCCTGTTATGAGTAGGCGGATCCCGGAAGGGTTATGGTGGCTTGGACCACTACTTAGAGATTGGCATATTCGATGGTTATGAGAATTCGCCTGTATGTCGCTATAGTTCTCCTGAAGTGAGTTAAATGAAAAGTTTTATATGATGAAGTGTTAGTCTATCAGTGGTTCCAGGGTTGTGATAGAAATCGTGTCTATTGTATATTGGCATGTTGGGTGCAGTGAGTGGTATGGAATTTGAAGTGAGGATCGAGGTTACAGTTTGGTAATGACTATGATGTCATGAGCTCGGATGAGCAGGAAGGGAGTTTTAGTGTTTTGAGTAAGTTGGTATTGTCGTCAGTATCACCTGAGATCGGTGTTTTGTGAGAAAGGCTTTGCAACCTGGCTAAGGATTCTTGATCGTTTTTCAGTGTTGGTGCAGCCGGTGGTTTGGATGTGCAGACCCGTTGTCACACCTCTTTTTTACGGTGCTTACACCCCGGCGAAAGGGATATAAACATAAAAAGAGTTTTTCCAACTAAAGGACGATTGAGACGGGATTCTTTTATTAAAAGATTCAGAGTCGCCACTTGGGAGATTTATGGTGTCCCAAGTCACCGGTTTGAATCCCGAATCAAGGAAAGGGTTTGACTCTGTATTACAGTCGCGAACCAGAAATCCGGGTAAGGAATTCTGTTAACCCGGGAGAAGGTGTTAGGCACTCCCGAGTTCCGTGGTTCTAGCACGGTCGCTTTAACTGTTGTATTTTGGTTTTATCTAATTTTATTACATGCTAATTACGTGCTTTTTATTTATAAACCTTTTAATTATTATTTATTTTAAAAGACTTGCGACATTGTGAAAGTACGTTTTCGACCACGTTGCCATCAAGGCACCCGTTTTCGTTAACGCACTTCGACTTTGTCGAGATTTGGATTTGGGTTGCAATCAATGCACACCAGTATTTAAGGAAATAATTTTAATTAATTCGTGCCTAAAGGTTCTATCGTAGAGGTATTTGGGAAAGGCCATTGAAGTTTGCTAAAATAGCCATTCCAAGTTCTAACTATTTTTAATAGACAATTATTGAGGGCCCCGCAAATATTTCGGGTTTAGCGAGGCTCATCTCCAAATTTTAGCCTTTTAATTATTATTGGTTTATTTTTAGAATTACGACGTCATGAAAATGTATTTTTTAATCTCGTTACCACCAGGGTACACGTGATCTTTAACACATTTCGATTTCGCCGAGATTTGGAGTTGGGTTGCAATCAATGCACACCCGAATTTTAAGGAAGTAATTTGATTAAAATTGCGCCTAAGAAAAGGCTAAAATGTTGTTGACTTTTGGAGAGGCCATGAAATTCGCTAAATGGCTTGCCCCGAATATCTAAAGGTTAAGATGAACACTAGAAGCCAATTTAAAATGACCAACGACTTTCTTGTTTACTAGTCGTCTCTAAAAAATCCTAATTAATTATCATACTTACCTACCAACATTCTTATTTATTGTGTTAAAGAAAATAGATCCTTAATTCATTGGGCCTCAAAGCTGATTTAGCCCAAATTATTCGGACGTGGGTTATATATTGCACCATTGGACACTCAATATGTCTTAAAACTGGCCATTCAATTTGGCACATCAGCGGACTCTAATCCAAATCACTATTGGGTCTTAGAGTATTGATTTCACTAGCAAGTCTAGCTTCAAATATCAACATAAATCACAACAGACAGCATTAAATCCAAATGTAGGCAAACTCAATTTTTGTATGTGAATTGAAGGTCAAACCTATCATTTCTGGCCATTTCCACAGATAGTTCACTCGACATGTATTTAAGGACCATATTCATAAACTAAACTTGATGATAAGCAAATGAATGATGATTAACGCTAACCAATATGATCGATTTCTACAAGTATATGGACTGTTTTTAGGTTCCATTTTCATACTGTTTGTAACAGCCCCTGCCTTGAATCCGTTAAGCAAGAAACTGAACCTGGAACTTAATTATAACAGGCTTCAGTTATACCAAATAAAAAAAAAAACTTATATAAGCCTAAGAGAATTTAAAGTAACTTAATGATCCATCAACAAACTTTGTTAACAGAACAGTTTTAACCACTGTTAACATATATATTTGCTAAGGCCATCTATGGTTGTGCCTCACAAACAGCAGCCAATACATGCTGATTCCCATGGGAGCAGGTTATCACATTCTAATAGAGCTTCTAACATTTGGAATAGTGCATATCATATCAATTTATGGAGCAACAAATATAGATATTCAATAGTGCTTCTTATTTCAAAATCGACAAACTTATAATCAGAGCAAAATATGAGATTATTTATTAATGTCAAGGTCTATCATAGAAACTAGCTAATGTAATCTAAAAAAAACAATCCAAATCTGAATAGTTAACATCATTACTCAGAGTTTACATGGCTTTCAGCTTAAATTTACATCAGACTTCTATCGAAAATAACAGAGGAATGATTTACTACATATGTCAAGTTGTGAGAAAACTTCAGCAAGGTTCAAATATACCTGGAATTGAAATTTGCAAAATAAGAAGGATGAGTATCACAATATTAATAGCAGCAACAGCAATCAACACTGAATTTCCTCTTAAACTTGAATTTCCTTAGGCAAGGAATGGAACAGTATTTTTGATTTCTGCAGGTTCTATTAATTCCAAGCTTGAGTAATAGAGGTGATTTTCAGAACCTTCTTCTTTTTCTCCCTTTTTTTTTCTAACCTCTTTTTCTAACTCTTTTTTTTCCGAACCCCCCTTGCTTCAAGGCATTTGCATGCCATTTATAGGCAACCCCAGAGGGCTCCTCAAATTTTCAATTTTCTTTTTAGTCCTTTTTTTAAATGTCAATTAGGTCCCTTAACTTATAACTTCTAATTCACGTAAGTTCAATGTTTTTTACTGAGTATCACAATTTAGTCCATTCTAGAAAGATCACTTCCTATTCTAATTCCTCTAATACCCCTGTGGTGCTTTTACAATTACCGCTGTTTGGTAACAATACCATTTCCCATCCCCAACTTACCCTTATAATGTTCTGAATTTTACCAATCAATAACACTGATGATTTTTCCTCTATACTGAATTTAAATCATTCTCTATACTTCAGCTATAACCAAACAATCAAAGTCTAAACCACCCTTTAACTAATTGTGAAGGCTAAAGCTACTGAATATACTAGGCTACTTATAATTCGACCAATGGTTTAACTAAAGAAATTTACTAACTCTAAAGAAAAGAGATGAAGCAGAGAAAAAGAAAATAACAAAAACGAATCAGGTAATTCGTAAAAATTAATCAAGAGATTCTTACCACTTTTGCATGGCCTTGAATCACTTATTTTAACAGAATCCTCGAGATTTTTTTTGACAGAATCCTTTGAGATTCTTGACACGCAACATACCGAACCATGTGTTTTCCAAAGGAAAACACATGGTTAAGTATGTTGTGGTCCAGAATCAGATGGATTAAGATGATTTTCAGAAGCAGAAAGTTTTGAAGTCATATTTGAGTGGTTCTGGCCATATTCGAGCCAAGAAACCACTATATATGGGTAGAGGAGGTCTAGGCGATGCTATAGTGTAATTTTGGGTCAGTTTGGCATACTTTGTGTTCGCCGGAGTAGGGTTCCGGCGACACAAAAAGCTATATTCGAAGGCTTGGGGAAAGATTCGAAGGAAAATACTTATGGGAGTGGATAGAGGGTGATGGGAGCTATTTATGGTGTTAATTTGAAGGGCATCGGCGTTGGTAGCGACTCCCGCCGGCGAGACAGTCCGGCGAGAGTTTGTACGAGGAAGATGAAGCTTCTGTCTCTAAAACCTATAGAGACGATGATATATACATGTATATGTCTCTTCAGTTCTCGACCGTTGGATCATGTGAATTAGACGGTCGAGATTTAATTAACCAAACGACGTCGTTTCGTTTAAGTCACGCTTAGTCTCGTCCGTTTGATCAAGCGAGATGGACGGCTGTGATTACTTGACTCAAACGACGTCGTTTCATTTAATTAGGCACCGTTTCATCTGATCCGTTGATTAGCTGAATCAACGGCCCAGATTGCTAAAGCCTAAACGGCGTCGTTTGGTTGAGAGACCGGGTTGGCGAGACTGGGCCAAAATGACTGGGCCTGGTCCGTTATTTGCATTGCATGCATCTCTTTTAATATTTGGCCCAATTTTTGTATTGTATTTGTATTTTAGTTTTTTACTTTGTTTTTGTATTTTTCAATTTTGTATTTATTTTATTATTTTCTGATGTATTTTATTATTTATTTTATTTTATTATTATCATTTTATATTTATTTTCCAAATTTCCTAGTATTTGTCCTATAATTTCTAATGGCATTTTCCTAATTAATTCCCTTTTTATCTTCATTCATCCAATTAGCCAACACTGGTATTTCACACGAGTTGGAAATATTGTAACCAAAAGTTATTTATTTTGATCTTGGAATTCTTTTACTCGGGGTAAAAATCATATGCTCACAGCTGCCCCTCTTTGCTCGGAAACATGAAGAGTTTTCGTGCAAAGATAAGTTAGCGGCAACGAGGGATTTTTACCCGTTCGTACCTTCCATGTGAAGCATTTTGAAAAATTTGACCGCACCTTGATTCAGAAGTTGCCTACATATCCTGGGTTAAACAGGAATCAGGTCAGTGTAGTTCAGGAATGTTTGGTAGTTTGGACTGCCG
>MU677851.1:13346-45099 GCA_026770625.1 Nicotiana glauca
ATGGTCCACTAGTTGCCTAAAATCAGGAGAAAAAGAGTTTGAAAGGATATATAATAAGGAGATACATTCTGAAAATAGAGGGGGTTCTTTTTTAGACATTTTCTGCCATACATACACTCATACACACACATAAGAATACACTGAGAGTACACTCTGAAAATCTAAAAGGGACTTGAAAAAAGAACAATGGGAGAGCTAAGGAATTCAACCTTAAAGAGTTTGAGAATTTTGAAAGCTTAAAATCAGTTTTTGAGAGAGATATAGTTTACATAAAAAGCTGCCCAAAAGTAAAGGAAACCAAAAACCTATTGTTTCATCGAAAAGTTGTGGATTGATTCTGACTTCCAGTGAATCGTTTCACATTTTCCACTTTTAGTTGCGCTTGGCTTTACTGGAATCAGTAGTGGTTTTTCTAGTTGGTTTTCTAGTAGTTTTTGGGTCCAGTTGTGACATTCCAGGATCTGTTTTGAGGTGTTTGTGTTGTTGTTGGTTTACAAATTCATTCTGGGTTGTGGTCAAGTGTTATTCTGGTTTTAAAACTGGTTGTTGAGATGTTCTGAATCCCATTGCTATTGTATTGTCTGATGCTTGCCTGCTGCTGACTTCTCCTTCTTCTTGTCCTATTTTCCAATCTAGGTACATGTTTTGAATCTCAACATCATGTAGAGTTTAGCTGAAATGAAATGAAAATGGAAGCCTAACTTCATTGGAAAACTTCAGTAGTTACTATATTTTCCTTATAATCGAATGTAATGGTTTGAATTGTAATTAGGACTGTTTGTTTAAGTAATTTGGAATGACTGAATCTATAGCTTGTAATGAACCGCCTTTGGACTGTTTCGAACCATTTCAAATTCGTGACTATCTAACTGCAATTCAGTACAATGTGTATATGTGAAGTTTAGTGTTCATTTATGTTTAAAAAAGAAAAGTCGAAAACAGTTGGATTTGAAATCGAGTTTGATATCCAGTTGAGCATGTATTGTATTGCAGTAACTCACATCATGCAAATTAGTTCTTAATATATAGGTGTTAATAATATTAGATCAACGGCTTAGATCAGTAGTTTGTTCGAATTAAATGTACCTCAGTTATTGGACTGTTTCGAACTATTTAATCTGTTCATGTTAGCGTTAGTAGAAGTGTATGACCAATAGTATGATCCTTGANCAAGGTTGCATTTTAGTTGAATTTCAGTTCAAAACATAGGGGAATTGGTTATAGCTGAAAGATGTAGTATAGGTTTCAGGGGTATTTTCAGGGTTAATTCATATTAGTTCAGGGGGTATTTTGGGGAATTAGATCACATAGATAATTGATTAAGGGGCTGCTAAAGGATTGAATAAGACAAGGGTTAGTGGGGTTGGAAAAGTTAAAAGACAATGTTAAGTGGGATTAAATAGTTAAAAAGATAACTAATAGTGGAGACAACTTTCTGATTTTAAGGCCTAAAATAAGTCAGTTAATGGTCCACTAGTTGCCTAAAATAAGTCAGTTAATGGTCCACTAGTTGCCTAAAATCAGGAGAAAAAGAGTTTGAAAGGATATATAATAAGGAGATACATTCTGAAAATAGAGGGGGTTCTTTTTTAGACATTTTCTGCCATACATACACTCATACACACACATAAGAATACACTGAGAGTACACTCTGAAAATCTAAAAGGGACTTGAAAAAAGAACAATGGGAGAGCTAAGGAATTCAACCTTAAAGAGTTTGAGAATTTTGAAAGCTTAAAATCAGTTTTTGAGAGAGATATAGTTTACATAAAAAGCTGCCCAAAAGTAAAGGAAACCAAAAACCTATTGTTTCATCGAAAAGTTGTGGATTGATTCTGACTTCCAGTGAATCGTTTCACATTTTCCACTTTTAGTTGCGCTTGGCTTTACTGGAATCAGTAGTGGTTTTTCTAGTTGGTTTTCTAGTAGTTTTTGGGTCCAGTTGTGACATTCCAGGATCTGTTTTGAGGTGTTTGTGTTGTTGTTGGTTTACAAATTCATTCTGGGTTGTGGTCAAGTGTTATTCTGGTTTTAAAACTGGTTGTTGAGATGTTCTGAATCCCATTGCTATTGTATTGTCTGATGCTTGCCTGCTGCTGACTTCTCCTTCTTCTTGTCCTATTTTCCAATCTAGGTACATGTTTTGAATCTCAACATCATGTAGAGTTTAGCTGAAATGAAATGAAAATGGAAGCCTAACTTCATTGGAAAACTTCAGTAGTTACTATATTTTCCTTATAATCGAATGTAATGGTTTGAATTGTAATTAGGACTGTTTGTTTAAGTAATTTGGAATGACTGAATCTATAGCTTGTAATGAACCGCCTTTGGACTGTTTCGAACCATTTCAAATTCGTGACTATCTAACTGCAATTCAGTACAATGTGTATATGTGAAGTTTAGTGTTCATTTATGTTTAAAAAAGAAAAGTCGAAAACAGTTGGATTTGAAATCGAGTTTGATATCCAGTTGAGCATGTATTGTATTGCAGTAACTCACATCATGCAAATTAGTTCTTAATATATAGGTGTTAATAATATTAGATCAACGGCTTAGATCAGTAGTTTGTTCGAATTAAATGTACCTCAGTTATTGGACTGTTTCGAACTATTTAATCTGTTCATGTTAGCGTTAGTAGAAGTGTATGACCAATAGTATGATCCTTGAAGGCTTGATATGCAATCTTGTTGTCAAATTCAAAGCTACATCTTAATTTGCCCTTTCACCTTTAGTAAAAACGGACCAGTAGTTAAGTAGTTAAAATAATCTAATCCTCAAACCATGTTTTGTTCATTTGAGTAAAAGGACATAGTAATTTCGATGGGTACTTTATTTGATTCAACTGAAGCTGCATCAGTCTAGTGGTCAGCCAAATTCCAGGCCATCTGAGCTTTAGGGCTTTAACTAATGGCCCAGGTTTTACCTTGTTTGTGTACTCACATGGGCCTGGGCCAAAGCCTACGTTGGGCTAGCTTTTGGTTGAGCCAATTCACATTCTTTGGGCTTATCCTTGAGCCTAAATACATATTTGGTTTACAATTATTGTTTTAGGCTATTGACAAAATCGATTAGTATTTTTCCTTATTTTTAGAGACAAATTAATTAGAAATCTTAGTTTACTTTAGGATTGACCTATAAATGAAATGAGATGAGCCTCGCCAAAACACATAAATTGCGGGGCCCTCATTAAGTGTATATATTAATTACTTAGACTACGGGATGGGCCGTTTAACAAAATTTCACGGCCTTCCCCAAAATAATAATACGCTAGTCGCTTTAGGCGCGCTTTTAATAATTTACTTTCTTAAATTTGGGTGCGCATTTATGTGATCCAAATCCAAATCTCAACGGAGTCGAGGTGTGTTAACAACCACGGGTACATTGATGTGACGTGGTTCGAGATGCATTTTCACGATGTTTCAATTCTCTTTAAAATAATGATAATATTAAAAGCGGTTAAAGGTTAAAATTTGCACATAAGTTAAAGCATGTTATAAAATCAGATAATTAAGCCGAATATAACAGTTAAACGACCGTGCTAGAACCACAAAACTCGGGAATGCCTAACACCTTCTCCCGGGTTAACAGAATTCCTTATCCGGATTTCTGATTCATAGACTGTAATATAGAGTCAACTTTTTTCTCGATTTGGGATTCAAATCTGTGACTTGGGACACCATAAATCTCTCAAGTGGCGACTCCATTTCCTAATAATAAATCCAGTTTCAATTGTCCTTTAATTGGAAAAACTCCATTTACTACGCCCTTCGCGGGGTGCGGTAGCGTAAAAAGGAGGTGTGACATTGAGTCGGGAGATGCTGGTGTTGAGGAGGTGTAGGTATGGGCGGAGGATTAGGATTTTGGGAAGGTGTTGCATATTGATGGGGTGCGGGAGGGTTTTTTGGATGTTGGTTTGGTGTGCTTTGAGGAGTGAGTTTTGAGCATTTTGCTGGTTAATATCTGGGATATTTAGGGTGAGGCAGAGGTTTACTAAGTTGCGGACCTGTTCGAGTTCCCCTTGTAATTACATTATTTTATGTTCCAATTATAGGACCAAATCATTATGGGCCGGAGTACTATGACCGTCTGAAGTTTCAATATTCTCAGCATGTGCAGCGTTGTCTTACCAGATACCACACATATCATCTATCTTTGCTTTTCCTTTGCCTTTCGGATTACTTGGAGGAGGAGGAGGTGGAGGGCCTCTAGATCTGGTGTGATATGCCGACGATGCCAGTATGTACGAACCAACCTTAGGGGATGGGAATGATCAAAATAAAGAAAAATGCAAAAAGGTAAACAATTCAGTAAGGATTCTGAAAAGTATTTGTAGTATTTTAAACACGTATTGCAGGAATGTAACTTTGCGTCGTAATTTGGGGAACCTCGTTATGGCCGAGGTAAACCTAGCGACAAGTAGATTTGGAGAGATTTAATGCCGATAAATGCCTCATTTCATTAATGTAATAAATTAGACGAACCTAAAACGACAATAAATAAATGATTTACTTATGGCATTTTCTTTATAACATTCAAAAACATTTCAGAAAAACAGCTAAATCTAATCTACTTGGTCCTAGAGGGACCTTCTCCATATTTGACCTTCTTGGCTCCGTCGATCAGATTCCCCAGGTCGTGCATGTCCAACAGCAGGTTTTCCCTTGCTAGGTGTCCTCCCTCGTTGCCTTCTGCATTCTGACAGTCTGTGACCCTTTTCCTCATCTTTCCTTCCAGTTCCATTAGACCCTGCTCCAAATACTCCAGCCTTTCTGTCGATTTTGTAGCCATTTCCTTCCACTCGTTAATTGACTCCATGTCGATCTTGTGTTCTTCCAAATGCCTAGCTTCGGATTCAAGGACTCTTTTGCGTAGCCTCTCATATTCCATTTCTTCTTCAGCAACTTCATATATGAACCTGTTTCCTTGACCAACCCCTGACTTGACTATTCCGGCTATATTATCTTCTAACCATGATCGGTAGAAGTACACATGACCTGCGTGATATTAATTTGGCTTGATGGTATCCTTTTCCATGATAATCTATAAATGCCATATGTGTTGGGCCTCATATTTGTATGGAATGGCATCACCCTAAAAATCAGCTCTGTAATGACTTATTTTGGAGACTCGTGGTATGACTTGCTTCCTACCAGCTTGTCTCATGACCCTGATTCGAACATAGGAATGTATTCCCCTTAACCCAATCAACACCAAATTAGAAGCATCCCTAGATCTGATGATGATTAGTAGGGAACTACTCGAACATCCAGTGGACCTAGTCCTTGATCAAATTGCTGAAAAATTGTGCCCATTCTGTAGCATTCTCTGGCTGTGCGAACCTATCTAGGATATAGGTCATTCTCTTAGGATGGTGGAAAGCTATGTGATCATTCCAGGGTCTCCGTGGAAACTTTTAGTGGTATTGGCCCCTCTGAAGATGCTCTAACAACCAAATCTGCAGTAGCAAGTTACAACCCTCAAAATGTTTAAGCCCTTTCTTACAACGATCCAGAGCCCGGCATATGTCAGCTACTATCATTGGAAAAATAGTATAAGTTTGTCCTTCGATTCCCTCTATTAAAGCTTTGGTTACCATGGCCAGCCTGGTATGAATTTTGTCCCCTTGGCTAGGAAACACTATCATACCCAGAAAGCAGATGATAAATACAAAAACCCTATGATGAGTCCAACCCAGGGAGGTGATGGAGAATTCATCATGAAAGACATTGTAAGATTTTTTGTGTCCGTATCGTTCATAGAGGAAGTCGAAGGGTATGTAAGACTTCTTCAGGCACTCCAAGTCATCATTCTATCTCAAACCCATCATCTTTAGAAACCCCATGGTAGTGTGGTTTTCCGGTACTATTAAACCGCGACTATCCCATGGTTATCCAGCGAATCCTCCTATTTCTTCCAAAAGAGGAGTCATTTCTATATTGCCAAAATGGAACACAACCCTTTCTCCATTGCAAAACATAATAGTAGCCTCGATCAACATGTTGTTTGGTTGGAGGTCTAATAGGGATAAGTTTCCAAGAACCTTTTTCACGTGGTTTTTGTCGCTTGGCGAAAGGTTTTCCCACCAATCCAATAATAGTGGTGGTATACTCCGGACCATGCTGAACCTGGGGACTTCGTGCCTTATTTTCTGCAAAATAAACAGAGTTAGACCCTTGCCCCCATCTGGACTCGACTACTTACACATTAATGATTATCATGTCGGCGTTTATCTCTCCAAATAATGCACATATCGTGGTTGCGCCCGTTGAAATCCTGGTGGACTTTGGACAAGGTTTTTCTTAGAGGGTTATTATGCAGACAACATATGAACCCAGACTAGGTTTGATCATGATGCATGTACAGTCATTATCAGAATAAGGTTTCTATAGAAGTCTAGACCTGACCCTTAAGTGGACAACTTTAGAGGGAAAGGCACGGAACCCTCGACTGCACCGCTGATCGACTAGTTTTACCGCAAATAAGCCTTTCCAAATTTAAAAGGTGATTTTAGGAAGTGTGCGGACACTGATCAAGCATCGCTATGGTATTAGTACGCACGAGTGGAATATGATGTTGAGCATGCATTATGCAGGAAATAACACATTGTCATGTATTTTCACATGTTTGAAAATAAATGCGGTATTGAATAAATGTAAAGACATAAAAGAGAGAAAAACATGGAAGGAGTTAGTTTGTGAAATAAAGGAATTAATAAAGAAATAAAGGGGCAAGGATTGGGGAGATACATGATATAGAAAAATTGGAAGTCACGAACATGAATAGAAATAAGGGTAAACACACGAAGAATTGTATGTGAGTTCATATAAAGGGAAAATAGGGGAAAGGATGTGCATATGGAAAATAATAGCAAAATAACAAACATAAACTTATCGGAAAGACTAATTCATGCAAATCAGGTTCGTAATGGTAAGATCCTAAGGATATACCCAGTAGATTTGCCATGCTGTCGTGCCCTCTTTTTCTCGCGAAATCAGGTTTCGACATTTCTGGGACAACTTCTTTTTGAGAGGGTTGGGAATTGGATTTGAAAGAGTCGCCACCTAACGGATTAAGGCGCGTTAGGATACCTATTTGCAGATAACTTAGTTACCAGTTTACATCACCAGAGATTGGGTAAGAGCTCGAAATTACCCTAAGGGGAAGGTGTTAGGCACCCCCAAGGTCAACAACAGTGGATCCCGACTGAACTTAACTTATGAATTAGTCTAATAAGAAGCGAGAAGATTACTTAATAGGGATGGGGGTCCTAAATTTTTTAGCCTAAAGGATCACCCCGTGCAACATAAATAATACTTCGCAACTCCCTCAAGTCGGGGTGTTGCTCATATTATTCAGCGGGCACAGACTATCATCTCCTGCTACCCGATTACTATCTTTGAGTTTTTACTTAAGTAGCTCTAATCAATTCTAACTTGTACCTTATGCGTGCACTACCCGTTCCTTACCTATGGTCCTGGAGGCATTGGGACCTTTATTTGGGATGGTTCTAGACTCAACTTAGATTGCTCAAAATTGTAAAACTAAGCGACATACTAAACACATTGGACTTTTCATGTAGAAGCAGATAAAGGCTCAATTTAGCCTCCGCCTATAAGGCAGCAAATGCACATAAAACACATCAACGTATTGACAGTTTAATCAGTTAAGGGTATTAGATCCTATAGACATAATATCTACGTAATTCTGGATTTTTAAACATGCTGACAATAATTTTTGAGTGATCTTGTAATTGACTTCTGATTTTAATTAGAGCACTTGAACTTACAAGCAAGTTATGTAAGTGACAATTGATAACAGAAAAGCTCAGAATTATTACTTATTCCTATAGGCAAGATTTCTAGTGGTAGTTAGCAAAGCATTCATGCAGAATTATGTTTTAGCATTTGTCAGAAATGGCTATTATCCTTATGAGCGTGAGTTCTACCTTTGGTGATTGCCTGTTCATTTCCTCCTAAGGATATGCATATTAGCTAAGGGATCATAAAAATTAATTAAGCATATAGTCATGATTTCCAAGTGAACGGGTCTGAATTTGATTATTGTTTTTCCTATAGACATGGTATCTAGGTGCAGCAGTGTGAGACATGAAGAATGTTCAGAATTACTTGTTTTGATCCTATATGCATGATATCTAATAAAACATGAATTAGATTATGTAGAATGAATTAAATCCTATATGCAGGTTATCTAACACACAGTAGCAGAACATATTGAATAAAATAAACACATATAGGCATGTTATCTACTGAACAAATAAACCTATAAGCAGGATATCTAACATATAATAGCAGAGAATATTTGAAAAGAACAGAGCAGGTTATCTAACATATAGTACTAGAAAATATTTGAAAGGAACAGATACCTATAGGCATGTTTTCTACCCATTCTCGTTAAAACTAAACCTAGTTTCCCAATTCACTATTGCCCCAATTATTATTACAAATACTTATTACAGACCATAATAGAATGAATAAATTACAAAGTATATAACTATAAGAAGCCTGCAGCAGGCCCAAATGCACCTGGATAACGCAGACCTTTGACCCATAACAGCTTCAAGGCTCACTTTCACAGGTACACAATAATCAGTGGTGAATGATTCACCCATAACACATAGAACCCAGATCTCTAGTGTGTCAAAGTTCCCAAGGGCTTCAGGAGCCCAGGTCAATTCTCACACTAAAGAACAAATACTCAGAAATAGTTTAAAGGAGATTGGAAAACAAATCCCAGTGTGTCAGAGTTCACAAGAGTCTTACATGGACCCTGAGCAGTCCTCACACTGAGGAGGTGAAGGAGAGATCCTAAAGGATCTAAGAATAGGAGTCAAGTAAACAACACATAAGGAGACAATGGTAAATGACAGATTGTAAAACAAGTTTGATTTTAGAAAAAAGCCATCATAACAGAGTTCTAAAACAAAGAATACATATAGGCAGAATTGTATTAAGACAAATTGGCAAGTTTTGCAAAGTTGTTTATGCACAGATGTATAGTACTTATAAGTTAAAGCCTGAATGGCCTAATTAGGCTTAGTGTACATGCTAACATTTTTTAGGACAAGCTATGTTTACTCACCATCAGCATTCAGACATAGTATGAAAGTATGAGCTTTTTACCCAAGAGTCACACAAATCATATGGAATAAATGAATTAAAGACATGCTAAAAGAAAGGTTATGAGGATATATGATTGACAGAATAGGGTTCAATATTGATCAGACATATCAAGACAAACGCCATAAAAAGCTCAGAAATAGGTGAACGAACAAGTATTCTAGTGTTACCCTGAGAGGTTACTAGAAATTCAAGGGAAGTGCAGAACTAACGAAACTACATACAGGAAATAGATTAGAAGGCATTAAGATAAACACTTAAGAGGATTCATATTATTCAAAACAGGCAGTTTCAGAACTAACAGTGCTAATTAGAGAACTAAAAAGACTCAATCAAACATGCAACTGATAGAATCATGCTCGAGAAAATAAGCCTTAAACACACAGAATCATGCTTGAGAAAATAACACTTTAAACGCATAGAATCATGGACACAAGTCACAGATGCATAAGAATAAAAATGGCGAAGGTACAGTAACTCACCAGTTAGGTGAGAAAAGTAAGAATAACACCACAATAGTTGAGAACCCAGAATATTTGACCTTGCCTTTCATCCGGCCAAAACTAGAGATAGAACGAAATTGCAAAGAAAACACAAAAACAAATCTTAAGTTTTTTAGTGAAATTATAGTGATTTTTGGTCTGTTCTAAAGGGGAAAGGGGGAGGGGTTTATATAGTGATAAAATCGGAGGCTCAAACACGAAAAGTAATTGATTAAAGACAGGTAAGGAAAGAAATCGAGTAAACACAGAAGAAAAAAGGGGAAAATCTCGCATGCCAGTTAGTAAAACAAATATAATAAGAAAAGTATCAAACTCCAAACCCTAGTTAGGGTTTTAATCTTGAAATCGGACAACTGGTATGAAGTATCCAGTTCATCTCACGTATATGGACGGAATATCACACAAATCTTCGAGATTGAGTTTATTCTTGTCCGATATAGAAGTGGTATTTGCCAAAATTAGACAAATACCTAAGTAATACCAAAAATCGAGTAACCAGTACCAATGAAACCAAATATGGTAAGCGAATAATAGTGAAATTCTATTATCAACGGGATTTGAAGAGGGGATTTGGGGGTGTGACGGCGAAGTAAGCCTTGAGAGAGTTTGAGGGCGGCAATCTTTGAGAAGTAAAGATTAGGGTAGAGAGGAGAATATAAGAGAAATGAGGCATTAGCTGTGGGTCGTCGATCATTTTGATCAACAGCCAGGATTTAGGCGGATTGGGGTTGGGTTTAATGAATGGGTAGTATGAATAATTGGGTTAAGGGTACTGGGTTATTTGATTTAGGCTGGCGGACTGGGCTAGGATTTAAGTAGTTGGGCTGGTTTGGGTAGTCTAGGTCCGAAAATAAGATGAATTTGGAGCTATTAATTAAATTCCAATTTTGATTTAATAAATAATTTGTAAATATGATAAATAAAATGGAAAAAATATCATTTGTGCGTAAAAATGATTAATGACAATAATTTAACCTTATAAAAATATAAAAGCTATTTTATGCAAAAAAAAAGAAAGTAATTATAAGTATGTACGGACTATTATTGCAAAATGTGCAATTTTAATCGAAAAATGCGAATGTAATTATAAAAAATGAAATAAAAATATTTAAACACTATGTGGGCATAACTGATGAATATAGATGATTAAATCATCATAGAAATAATATGAAGGATAATTATTGGATATTTGTACACAAAAATACAAAAATAAATCAATTTAATGCCTTTAAAATTATAGAATTTTTTTAAAAAATACTTGCGCACGTTTGTAAATCCAATGATAATGTATGTGCACTATTTTGAAGGTATATATGCATATTTGAAATATATGAGAAAAAAATTGGGTGTCAACAAAGGCTATCCCTTATTTCTTTTGGGATGATCCATATGACACAAACGAAACGAGCAAATTTACAATTTCCATACATGACTCTATTCATAGAATTATTAGATACGCTTATGTTCTTGATTCCTCATGTGTCATATTATTCTATCATCTGTTTATGGGTCTCAAAAAATACGTAAGTTGAGAAAGTTTATTTCGTGATATTAATCAAAGGCATAATGATCTTATGACACTCCGAAAGATTTTATTGACGTACTTTCATGCATTGCATTCATTTACATTGACCATGACTAGATGGCATTATGTACGCGTATATATATATGGGATATGGGAAAAGGTTACGACATTATATACGCACTACCACCTGATCAGCCAGTATACGTTAATGATTTGCCTACAGTGGCCGAGATGATATGATGGGATGTCCTTAGAGGCTTGATGATGTTATGAACGCATAAACCCATGCATAATATGGCATTTATTCGAATATGCATGTAATTTTAAATATTAAAGGATTCATAGAGCTATTAAGACTTACATGTCGAGTCTTTTACTCCATATTTCTCTTATGTCTATTATTTACTTATTTTTATTCCCTACATACTTGGTACATTTTTTGTACTGACGTCCCTTTTTTCTAGGGATGCTGCGTTTCATGCCCGTAGGTCTCAATAGACAGGTTGAGAGTCCTCCAAGTAAGCTAGCAGCTCAGCAGAAGGTGTTGGTGCGCTCCATTTGCTCCGGAGTTGCCTATTTGGTCAGTAAACGTGGTTGGAACCATCCAAGAAATGAAGTTCCATGTGATCGAGGGGAATATGAGGTATAATGCCCTATTCGGGAGACCGTGGATCCATAACATGAGGGCAGTGCCTTCGACCCTTCACCTAGTTCTAAAATTCCCAATGCTAGAGGGACTCAAAATAGTCTATGGGGAGCAACCCGCCACCAAGGAAATGTTTGTCATCGACAAAGTGATACCTATATCGGCGCTCTCATCAATAAAAGTTTCAAGTTCGAAGGAAAAGCAGGAGGTTAAATAGCAACCACAGACACTGGCCTTGACCCAACCGGAGGAGCAAGGTACTTATGAGGATAATGAATGTATGGTACCTCGATCCATAATAATCTTCGATGATTCTGACGCCACAAAATCAATGGTCGAAGAGTTGGAACAAATCATACTGATCGAGCATATGTCCAATCAAAAGGTATAGGTTAACTCCCGAGCTCAGGAAATTTTTTATCCAATTTCTTATAGCTAATATGGATTGTTTTGCTTGGTCCCATCTCGATATGAAAAGGATCCCACCGGAGATCACTACTCATAAACTAAGCTTGGACTCGAAGTTCCGCCCAGTAAAACAAAAAATGAGGCCTCAGTCTGAGGTCAAACACACTTTCATCAAAGATGAGGTAACCAAACTTCTAAAATAGGTTTTACCTGGGAAGTAAAATATCTCGAATGGTTAGCAAATGTAATAGTAGTCCCTAAGAAGGGAAACAAACTTAGGATGTGTGTAGACTACAAAGACCTAGATAGAGCATGCCCCAAGGATTATTTTCCTTTGCCTAATATCGATCGCATGATCAATCCCACGGCCGGCCACGAGATTCTCAATTTTCTCGATGCCTATTCCGGATACAACCAAATACAAATGAACCCGAAAGACCAGGAAAAAACCTTATTCATCACTAATTATGGTACCTACTGTTATAATATAATGCCATTCGGACTAAAAAAATGTTGGTGCACCCTATCAATGCCTAGTAAACCAAATGTTCAAAAAACAAACAGGGAAATCTATGGAAGTTTATATTGATGACATGTTAGGTAAATTGCTACAAATAGAGGACCATTTGAAGCATTTGTAGGAAACTTTCAGTATACTGAAGAAACACAACATGAAGCTCAACCTAGAGAAATGTGCTTTCGGGGTCGGGTCCAGCAAGTTTCTCGAATTTATGGTGTCAAATCGGGGAATCGAGATCAACCCTGATAAGATCAAAGCAATCAAAGATATCGCGGTAGTAGATAATGTGAATGTTTTACAAAGTCTAACTGGGCATATTGAAGCCCTGGGTCGATTCATCTCAAGATCATCCAACAAAAGTCATCGATTCTTCTCATTGCTGAAAAAGATGACCAACTTCACATGGACCCTAGAAAGTCAACGAGTTTTGGAGGAACTTAAGCGATACTTGTCGAGCCCGCCGCTGCTTCACACGCCTAGGGCAGATGAACAACTTCACTTATATCTAGCAATATCAGAAATAACGTTAAGGGGAGTCCCAGTCCGAAAAGAATAAGGTACGCAATTTCCTATCTATTATGTTAGTCGGACCCTAGGTGAGGCCAAAACTAGATATCCTTACCTATAAAAGTTAGCACTCGCTTTGATAAGCGCCTCTAGGAAACTAAAACCATAATTTAAATTTAATCCTATATGTGTTGTAACAACTTATCCCCTCCTAAATATTTTGCATAAACCCGAGCTTTCAGGGAGATTGGCCAAATGAGTCGTAGAACTCAGCGGGTACGATATTTAGTATCAACCTCGAACAACCATCAAGTCTCAAATCTTGGAAAACATTGTGGCTGACTTCACGTCGACCCAGTGTCTGAGTTTAAAAGAGGATTATTAGTCAACTCGGGTACATATTCGGGGATCCGGACCCCCTTTAGAGACGGTGCTTCGAACGTAAAGGGGTCCGAACTTGGCATCATGCAGAAACCACCCGCAGGTAGCATGGTTAGACAATCTATTAGAACTATAAAATTGACTAACAACGAGGCCAAATATGAGGCCATGATCGCATGCCTCAAACTAGCCAGAGGCTTGGGAGCAGAGGTGATCAAAGCCAAATGAGACTCCTCCTCGTTGTGAATCAGGTTAATGAAACCTTTGAGGTTCGAAAGGAACGAATGTAAAGATACTTGGATAAGCTAAAAGTAACTCTACACCGGCTCAAGGAATGGACTATGCAACATGTGCCTCGAGATCAAAATAGCGAAGTCGATGCCCTTGAAAATCTAGGACCGTTGGTCAAAGATGATGAACTCAATTTGGGGGATGTCGTACAACTCATAGGGTCAGTGGTCGAAGAAGGCCACATCGAGATAAACTCCATAAGCTTGACATGGTATTGGAGAAACAAATACATAGAGTATTTGAAGAACGGAAAACTTCCTTCAGATCCAAAGGAATTGAGGGCCCTGCACACGAAGGTAACCCGATTTAGCTTGTCTGAAGATGGAACCTTACTCAGAAGAATGTTCGACGGTCCTCTAGCAACATGTCTGGGACCGGGAGATACTGAGTATGAGGGAAGTCCAAGAAGGCACATGTGGGAACCATTCAGCCGCCGAATCACTAGTTTGAAAGGTAATCAGAATCGGCTATTACTGGATTAATATGGAAAATAATGCGAAGGATTTTGTGCAAAAATGTGATAAATGTCAAAGACATGCTTCGATGATTTATCAACCTGGGGAGCTACTGCATTCGGTTTTAAACCCATGGTCATTCATGAAGTGGGGGATGGACATCGTCGGCCCTCTTCCATCGTCACCAAGTAATGCTCAATTTATTTTATTTGTGACTGACTATTTCTCTAAGTGGGTTGAAGCATATGCCATCAGAAGGTCAGGGAGAAAGAATTCATCAACTTCATTTGGGACCACATCGTATGTCGATTCAGAATACCGTTCGAAATTGCATGTGACAACGGAAAACAGTTTATCGGTAGCAAGGTGACCAAATTTCTCAAAGGCCTCAAGATAAAAAAGATTTTATCAACACCTTATAACCCTAGTAGGAATGGGCAAGCCGAATCGACCAACAAAACCATAATACGAATCCTCAAGAAAAGGTTGACCGATGCCAAAGGAAAATGGAGAGAAGTCCTACCCAAAGTCCTTAGGGTGTACCGTACAACTTCGAAGTCTAGTACCGGAGCTACCCCGTTCTCTTTGGTTTATGGCGCCAAAGCTTTAATGCCGGTCAAAGTTGGGAGCCGACCATCAAATTCAGATATACGACGAAGGAGTCAAATGACGAGGCCATGAATACGAGCCTGGAGCTATTAGATGAACGACCTGAAGCTGCCTTTGTTCGATTGGCTACCTAGAAATAACGAATCGAGAGGTATTACAATCAAAGGGCCAACCTTCGATACTTTAATGTAGGGGACTTGGTACTAAGGAAGGTCTAAGCACCCGAAATCCAAATGAAGGAAAATTGGGTCCGAACTGGGAAGGGCCATACCAAATTCTTACAATCCCGAGAAAAGGATCTTATAAGCTCGGAACGATGGATGGAGATCAGCTATCAAATAATTGGAACGTAACTCATCTCAAACGATATTACTTCTAAGGTACGACCACAATTCAATTCTTTCTATTTTTTGACTAAGACTTGCAGGTTATCGACGAAGAGCGGTATGAAGTCTTTAGGTCTAAAAGCACGCGCTGCACTCTTTTTTCCTTGAACCGTTTTTGTCCCAAAAGGGTTTTTTGGAAAGGTTTTTAACGAGGCAACAGTGGATCGTGCTACCTTAAAATTGACGGTCGATCATGAATCGGTATCAAAGACTATGTTTATATTATCTGAGATTTCTCTAAAATCAACCTCGAATACTGGGGGGGGGGGGAATACCCTCAGATATTGAATTATTCTACCAAGTAAATTATTTCAAAATAAAAGGGTCTCAATAGGTAGGATTTTTTGTAAGAGCCAAATGGTTAAAACGAACCGTGCCCACATAGATTGCTCGAGCCTTGACATAAAACATGTACGCAGGTATGATTGTTTTTTACAAGAATAAAGAGAAGTACTTTCCTTGCAACTATTTAATGTCTTAGAAATTTTTCTACTTTAGAACCCCATACTTTTGAGCCCAAGGGCCAATTGCAACCAGAGTTCGGATAATCATCCTAACACTCGGGAACTACCATCCATAAAATAAACTTAAAACAGATCGAACTATTGAGCATCGATGGCATAAGACCTCTTAGGCAACCCTCGAATTTTAAGGCCATGGCCATACCCACTCGGACTGTTATCTTAGGAAAGCCTGGATAACTCAGGAAAGTGAGCTAACCGCGCTATACCCGAACTAAAAGCTATGGCCAATTTAACACGATTCAGAGACGTTTGTAATCCATAATAAATAGGCCTTCGAAAAAAGAAAACACTTTCACAATCGGTTCTAAAGGCTACCCTCGATAGAATCTTAAACTTAAGATATTTTCGGGAGAAATCTTCGGTAACACCGAACCCCGATAACGCCTTAACCCAGAAGAGCAATAAAGGCAAGGTTTGTTCAAACCCTCGAACACAACCTTATTATTTTGTGCTAAGACACTCCAACCTTTGTGAGTACAAGCAATAATATAAAGGAAAACTTTTATAGCCAAAAAGGGTGGAAAGCCTTATATATATATAAACGATCGTTTTGCAAAAGCTAGATCGGCCAAATACAAAATTTACAAAGGCCTAAGGGCTACTTTTACTTCGAGTTCGAGAGATCATTCTCACTCAGCTAGAAAGACTAAGGGCTACCTTATTTTGAGTTCAAGAAGGTCCTCATTCGATCGTTAAGCTTAAGGGATACACAAACTCAAGTTTGAATCATTATTCAGGGTCCATCGATTAGAAATAGTCGAGGGAAATGCTTATTATCGGTCCTTACCATCCCAAACCTTGGACCCTCGAACACAACCTCATAATCATATGCTAAGGAGTTTTGGAACTTACATGAAATAATAAAAAAAGACAACAGGTTCAGAAGCCATGGAAGAAAAAAAAGTTTCATATATTCATCAAAATCCTTTTACAAAGGCCATATGGCCTGATAAAGAATTCGTTACAAATGCCGATCGACCTCAATATAAAAGCAAAAATTACAAAGCCTAAGCAGCATGATCCTAGTCGGAGGAAGACTCTTCGCCCTCAGAGTCTTCTCCACCGCCAAATTCGCTTAAATTCTCAGAGTCTACCTCGAGAAAAGCCAGCTGTCGATGCTTTGTTTCCTCTACCCTAGCAATCTCGACTTCAGCAGATATATCGAAGCTTTGATAATGGGCCTCCTCAAGGTCCTCCCTTTGAACTTTCCACCTTGCATGATCCACTATGATCTTGGCCTGCGCTAGGGTGGCTTCAATATCGACCTTGTATTGGGTTGCATTAGCCTGGGCCTTGTTATTAGCCGCGGTCGCCTCAGATTTGGCCACCTCGAGCTCTTTGGCCAAGTTGGCTAAATTGGACTGAAGCTCCTCGATTTTCTTTTCCTGTACCGAGGCCTTCTCCCTTGTAGCCCAAAGTTGAGACTCGTCCAACTCCAACTCTGCTTGGACGGCCTCCTTTTTTGATGCTAAGATGTCCATGTACCGCTTGAACTTTTCAGCCTCGGCCTGTACTTCATCTATTTGACTTTGGAGGTCTTTAATATGTTTGAGCCTCTGTCGAACCTGCAGAATCGCATCGTTAGTTGTTATCTCCAACTCATCTTCACTATCATGAAGCACTCGGAATACCTGCTCGGCTATCTCAGCATGCTCATCTCGAGCCGTCACCAAGTCTTCCTGAAGTTTCTCACTGAGAAGCTTGTAGGTATTGTATTTCTTAGTGAAACCCCGAAGCTTAGCCTTGCGCTCCTCTCAGATTCGACGAAAGGCCTTATAATGCAACACCGAAGCCTACAAGTAAGGAAGAAAATGTTAGAACTATCTATGATTCAATGTAATAAAGAGATAATGGAATGGCCCTCGAACTTACCCGATTCAGAGCATGCTGGCCTCGTTGAACAAACAAGCAACTTCCATGTTATCCATCTTAGCTTGGTCTTCTTCGGTGACCAAGCATCGGAGATAGCTAGCCACACCTACGGGGGGAGAAAGAACCCGAGCATCCTCTGGGACCGAGATGATAATGGATCGCTTACGCCTAGGATCGCCACTAGGGGCCGGGAAATGATCAGTCAGTTTAAAGCTCAAGGAGGCTTCATTCAAGCTCTTCCTCGTCACTTCCAAGTCACCCAAACGAGTGACATCTTCCACTCCAACAAAGTAACCACGGAAAGGGTCTTCTAATCTATGGACCCCTTCATTGTGGCAAGTCTCAATTGCCTGAGCGTCCTTAATCATCGAATTAGAGAATGAAGGCAGCGAGGGGAAATCTCCAATCTCTATCACCCCAAGTAGCTTTTTTAGGGTACCGCCTTCCTCTCGGGGGGCCTCGGACATGTTTTCCACATCAGCATCCACCACTTCCTTGATAGCCTTCTCACCTTGAGGGAAAGAGACTTCAGCTTTTTCTAGCTCGGGGACTTCAATTGAGGCTTCCCCCTAGGGCTCATCAAGTCGAGGCAGAGCAGTTTCAGTTCCCATCGACTAGGGCATTTTTTGAGCACCAGCGCTGGCTCGCACTCGGGCCACTAGCCCCGGTTTCTTCTTCATCCTCCTCGAACTCATCTAGTAGCCGACGGACTGAGTCTATTGTTAGAGGGATGACATTTCCCTTAGGCGTATGGGGCCTCCTAGCTGTTCTTTTCTTTTTCGGGCTTGGAGAGCTCGGAGCCTCTTTTCTTTTCTTCTCTTTGGCCTGCTTTGGGGTAGATGATGACAGAAGTTCCTCTTCTTCAGTAGACGGTGGCTCATTGCTACATCCTTCCCGAGGCTTACAAAAGGAAAAAGACGAGTAAGCTCGATTCAAAGCTTGAATGGAAATAATACTAAGAAAAGAATATTACCATGGTTATGGGCCTCCTATTGACCCTTTAATAACTCCATCCAAGCACGCTCGGAGTAAGACTTCTTCGACACTAAGCCCTTGACCCATTGCCTAAGATCGGGGATTACTTCCGGCACATGGGCCACAACTGCAACACAAAAAATATAGATGAGGAAAGGAGATGAGAAGTGAAACGGCAAAGTTTGATGTTTGAGTAAAAGCAACACTTACGATTTATGTTCCATTTTTCATGAAACGTCATGTCTTCGGTAGGGATTAGGTCCGAAGTCTTTATTTGAACAAAATAGCCCATCCAATCTCGGTCTCGGGTCTCGTCTATGCTCGAAAATGAGGATTTGGTGGCTCGGCAATAAAGCTTGATCTATCCTCCTCGATAAAGCCGGGGACTGTAGAGACGCATAATGTGGTCGAGGTTAAAAGGATGCCCCTCGATCTTGTTTACAAAAACTCGAAGGAGGATCACAATCCTCCAAAACGATGGATGTATCTAGCCAAGGGTCATATTGTACCTCTTGCAAAAGGCAACAATGATGGGGCCTAAAAGACCCAATGTGAAGGGATAAGTGTAAACACTAGAAAATCATTCCTTATAGGTAGTGATTGATTCCTCGAGCAAAGGCATCACCACATGCTTGTCAACCCAGTTGCAGTCCTTTTTAACTTGGTCGAGAATACCGTCGATAATTGTACATATGTATCTCGACATCAATTCGCATCGACTCTGTGTCGAGGGTGTATTCTCTACCTAAATATCAGCAGCAGTGGGGCACTATATCGAAACGAAGTCCTCTAGGGAAGGTTCCGCCACAACACCGTTGCCGGCAGGCCTTGATGAAGAAATAATTTCCTTGTGCGGCAGTCTTTGAAGTCTTAGCCATTTTACTTTTATGAGTGAAGAAGAATGAAAACTGAGAAAAACACTTGGTATTTTATAATGGAAAAAATCCGAAAATGTAAAGCTTTGAGGAAGGCAAAAGATTTTTGAAGATCAGGGCAAAGAAGATTTGAAAGTGAAGTTTGGATAGAAGAAGGAAGATACATTTATAGGTTTAAAATGACGGTTCAAATCCGGTGGTGTCCGACCTTCAACTGGCACGCATAAAATGCCTGTGAAACTATACCGACAAGACGTTTTGGTTACCTATGTTGCTTACATCATGGTGCTTACGTCATCATGTATCAAGGTGAAGATCTAGGACTCAAGTCGTTTCTTGTCATTACTCTCCAGAAAATAAGGGGATTATACGTATACAGTCTAATCGGGCTTGCCTTTTTTTATGCAGCTGATGGAGGGAGGAGCGTGATGCTGAGGGTCAGCTTCGATTTATATCAAACTATAGTGCAAAGTTAGGTTGTCAAGCTCGAGACCTTGAGACTAATTAAGATCGAGACTGACCAAAATCGAGACCGACCAAGATTGAGATCAACCAAGATCGAGACCGAATAAGATGGAGATCGAGGGTAGCGTACTAGGTTGAGCAACCAAAAGATGAATTATATGTAATCGGGTGAGGATCACGGTGCAGATACCTGTACGTATCAAGAAGAGGCCGATTAATTAGCCAATTACGAGATTTTTTAACTGTATTTAGAATTGTACCAAGGGTAGGACTCCCTTACTATATAAATGAGTCTGATCATTTGTAAAAGGGCATCATATTCATGTTACAAAAGCAATATATTCACTCTCTCTTAAGTTCTCAATATTTCTATTGCTTTGTTCATACTTTCTGGCATAATATTCACTTGGTTGGAGGGAAACCTAGCTCAAGGATTTAAGCTATACACTTAATTTGGCTTGCTTTATTTATAATTGCAATTAATTTCATTATCCGTTTATGTTTTCTCACAATTTGTGCCAAGTGAATCACTTGTCCTTAAAACCATAGTATAAATTGAACTGTAAATAGAAAAATAAAAACATTAGGAAGTATTGACTTTGCATTAGGAAGTTGATTAGCTAAAACTCGGGTATGAAGTTGATTAATAAGTGTGTTAGGTTGTTAAGATGTCAACTAATTAACAGAATATCAGCTTAGCCTATAATTTAACAAAGAAAAACTTGACCAGGAAAAAAAGTACAAATATTGTATTAAAGCAAATATAAAATTCCCACTTTTTTCTTCTTCTGAAGATTCGACGTAGGTAAGCAAGCTGGTCTTTTTGATTACCCAATATGTTAAAACTAAAACTAAACTAATCAGCTAATAAACATAAACTTTGACTTATTTTATTACACCATATGTCTAAGCTTGGACAGTGGTGGCAAAAAAACAAGACATGACTTATGAGCATGGAAAGTTAAATGATTTAAGTTATATAAACCGACGGTATTAAAAAAATTCAAACTATTAATGTCATATAACATGTTAAAGTGGATCAGTTGTACATTTTTATTAGCATATTAATTAATCTTATCATAAAAATTTATCTGTAATTACTTTATAAGTAACATGATTGTATTAAGGAAAAATATCCAAAATTTTCCTGAATTTTGTGTAATAGTTCAGATTTATCTTTAATTTTGTTAGTGATGAAAATGATAACAATGAAGTTTCTCAAATCAATCTCGAAGTTTTTAAGGAAGGAAAAGGGTTAGGTTAGATTTGGACCAAAGTATGTATTATTTCTAAACCATATAACATATGGGTTGGAAAATTTTGGGCTCCAGCTATTTTATTTCGTTTTGGGATTTTCGTCTTGGGCCTACGAGAAGGCTGTGGAAAGAAGATTCAGAAATTAGGTCGTAAATATTATTTTTTGCTTATCTGTATTTATCTTCTAGTTTGTTATAGCTAAGCTAATAGTTTAGGTACATGTAGCATAGGCCGTTATTTTAGATTCTATTCGTGTTGTATATAAACACAACTTGTACAATGTAGAATTATTCAATACAAAAAAGAAAATTTTCTCAATCAATCTTATTTCTATTCCATCATGGTATCAGAGAAGTTCTGATCTGCTTCAAGCCACTTTTTTTTTTTACAAATTTAAATCGATCTTTTTTCCTCACTTTACAATGGGAACCAATTCATAAACGAGTGATTCAGTCTTCTCTTCTCAAATTCCGGTGGTGCTGCTAATGCCAACTGTGTTGATATACCCAAATTCTTTAAATCACCTGCATATTTTTTTTAAAATCAACAGTCATTCATGGATACTAGATAGTGGTGCTTCAGAACATATATCATATAACAAGAAATTCTTTTCTAATCTCAAACCTTCAATCAAGCCTAGAATAGTCAATCTCCCTAATTCTCACAAAGTATAAGTTACTGATTATGGATCAGTAGCTATTTTCTCTAATATGGTATTCCACAATGTGTTGTATATACCTACTTTTAAGTGTAATCTACTATTTGTGCACAAATTGTGTAAGCAACTTAGTCACCTACTCTTTTTTACTTCTACTTCTTGTTTTCTGCAGAGCCCTTCAGAAGAGCCCTCTTGAGATTGATAAGGAGAAAAGTGGACTTTACATTCTTCAATCAAGGCCAACATCAGCCCTTCCCAAGAGTTTTTTACATTCCAATAGTAGTTTTGTATCTAGTTTAGTGAAAGACAATCTGTTCCAGTTTTACATTCTTGTTTCAGTTCTTCAGATTCCTATGTAAAGGAAAAACTGTGGCACTATAGACTAGGCCACATTCCTTTGAGTAATATGAGAAATATATCTACTATTCCCGTTTGTTCTTGTTCAAAATTTTGCGTCTTGTGTATTTGTCCTATGGCTAGACAATCCAAACTCTCGTTTCCCACTAGTTCTATTTCCACAAAGAAAGTTTTGAGCTAATTCACTTACAAATACTTTCTAGCAATCGTTGATGACTACAGTAGAGAAACATGGACTTATCTACCGAGTACAAAATCAAATACATTTCCAGTCCTCAAATCCTTTTTGGCTATGGTAGAAAGACATTTCAATACCAAGGTTAAGACAATAATTTTGAGTTGGGGAGTGGTAGTTTGCAGCCTAATTTTTTTCTTCACAAGGAATAGTGCATCAAACTACTTGTGTAGCTTCTCCACAACAGAATAGGATTGTGCAGAGGAAATACAAGCATCTTTTAGAGACATCTAGAGCCCTTTTTTTCCAATCACATTTGCCTATTAGTCATTCGGGGATTGTGTTCTAACTGCAATATACCTGATAAATAGATTCCCTTCCAATGTTTTTTTCCTTAAAAACACCCTATGAGATCCTTTTCAAATCCAAACCTAGTTACTCTAATCTGAGGTGTTTTGGATGTCTATAATTTGTTTTCACTCTCTCAAATCACAGAACAAAGTTCCAACCAAGTTCTATAACTTATGTTTTTTAGGTTGTCCATATGGAATGAAGAGATACAAAGTTCTCAACCTTAGGACTCTAAAGCCTTTTGTTTCTAGGGATGTTGTCTTTCATGAAAAATTCTTCCCCTTTTCCTCTATCAAATTTAAGGAGTCAGTTGATTTTTTATCTCCATCTCCTGTCACTCACTCTCTTATTCCTACTGCCTCACGTTCAGCTAGTAAACCTATTTTGGACAGTCTTATTAGAAAATCCTCAAGGTCACATAATCCCCCTTCTTACCTCAAGGACTACATTTTCAATGCTAATTAATATATTGACTAACATAATTGGTTCTTGTTTCCTTTCACTTGTCACACCTACTAGTTTTCCTTTCAATGATCTGTCTACATCCAACCAACATCTCCTCAATTCCCTTTCTATTATCAGAAACCAACTAGCTATACCCAAGTAGCCCATCACCCAGGTTGGCAAGAAGCAATAAAAAAAGAGAGAGACACTTGAGCTCAATCACTACAACACTATACATTTACAGCTACAAAATATATTGTAGCTAAATATGAAAAATTCTGTGGGTAAACACTTTAGCCACAATATTTTTTCCGTAGCATTCGTAGCAAGAAGTAGCGTAACTAAAAGTTAGCTACAGACTTTACATGGTTCGTGGCTAAGGACTAATATTTATTGCTACGAAATTTTTTGGTATTGTAGCAATATTAACAGAACTTTTTTTGCCACATAATATATACTTATAGCAAAAACTCTTATTCTTTTGCCACAACAAATAAACATTGTAGCAATCTTTATGTTGTAGCCACAAGGTGTTTTATCGCGGCAAAAGAATTAATTTATTTGCTACGAAAATTCATATGTTATGGCTATTCTTATACCAGTCTCGTGGCAATTGTTCTTTTATTTAGCTACGAGTTCGTAAATTTATAGCTACAATCGAAGTATTTGCCACAAACATTTTGGTATGTAGCTAAGAATTCATTCTTTTTGCCATAAAATATATAGAATTCAAGCTATAGTTTAATCATTTGCTATGGAAAATAAAAAAATAACTATGAAATATATATATATATATATATATATATATATATATATATATATATATATATATATATATATATATATATATATATCTGTGTGTGTGTGTGTGTGTGTGTAGCCTCGAATTCTAAATTTTTATTGCTATAATCGAAAAATTTGCCACAAAATAATTGGTCACAAGAATTTTCATCCTGCAGCTAAAATTTTAAATATTTTAGATTCCAAAACATATACATAAGAATTGTTACAAGGTAGCTAAGAATTAAAAAAAATTACATTCCACAATAAGTTTCAAGTTACTTATAATTGTAAATTTTAAAATATGCACGATACGTAATTCCTCTACAACGCCATTTTGCTTGAGACATAAAGTAGCACTGTCTTCTCCTTCCTCGCTTCCCAACGTAGCACCACCTTAACTGCACTTTAGCTTTAGTCTTAATTTGTCATTGCTGCTCTAATTTCACAAATCTGCCTGTTAATGATAAAGTATTTTAACACCCAAAAGCAAAAAATAATCGATTACATATGCAAAAGAGGTAGTCACTATATTACTTCAAAAATTAATTAATGAAGCAAAATACAAATTGCTTGCAAAGATTAAAAATATAGTACTGCAATTTAATCTTAACTGAGTCTCATTGGTGCTTTCTATAAATTACAAATCACTTTGTAATTGGAGGCGGATCATATTGTCTGGCACTAGATTAAAATATCAACTGATACGGATTAATTCTTTTTGGCCGAAAAAGGTATTTTAGCCGGAGAAGGCAACATTTTACAATTGTATGAGTTCACTAAATACTTAACAGGTACAATTGAGTTTAAACTTCAATACAGAGATGCAAGTTCGATTAGTAAAAATATAAATTGAATATCAATAAGACAAGAAATATTTCTTTATAATTCTTTTACAAGAATTTTAACATATAATAAAAAGAGAAAAGTACAAAGCAACAAAAAAATTAAAAAAACATGTAGACTTCGTAAACTTCTTAAAGGATTGCTTTGCTGTTACAGTTCACGAACTATGGCTCCTCCCAAAATTACATCTTCAAAATCTTCAAACTTTCACTCACTGTATATCAAAAATAAGGCAGAATATTAAATTGCTGAATAATTTGCAAAACTAAACCCAAAAAATTCATGTCAAGTAGGTCTGAGAAAATTCACAAACCGTAAAATATAGAAATACGAGCTTACCTCTACGGGGATCTCTCTCACTCTTCTTCTCTGTCATTCTCGCATTTTTAAGTTTATCCATAGTTGAAGAAAGAATTGGAAAAGTGGGGAAGGGGTCGTAGGGGTCAGAGGCGGATTCACGTGGAAGGGCATGGGGCACGTGCACCCATGCTCCCCTCCTTAGTCTGTGTATCACAGGTATATTTTTCGGATAAAGTACTTAATTTTTTACGTGTGAACCCATGGTCAAAAGAGTATTTGGTGAATGGTAGCTTTTTGCACCATTGACCCCCACATCTAGCGTTCGAATCCACTCGCCTATCTTCCATCTCTAAGCCATTTTTTTTATTTCTATTTCTCTTTTTCGTTCTTTTCTATTCTGTTCAAATCTCATGCCCTGTCTTTCTTTTTTTTTTTTCTTTTTTTCCATGCATTCTTCTATTTTTTGGTTTACCCTTTGATATATCCTTGAATTAAATATTGAGTTTAACACTTGTAACTATAAATAGTGATGCTATTATTGATAGTTCTCCAAGGTACATTTAGAAAATCAATTCAAACGCTGGGTCGGATAATGGTGCACCCATCCTGCTGAAATCCTGGATCAGCCTCTGGTAGGGGTAGGATTGGCAGCTGGAGAGTTTAAAACGTAGTTTAGGTTTTGGTGATTTGCTTTATTTGGCCAATTACAATTGTCCTTTGTCATTTATATAATATAATTTTGCTTTCTTTTATCTCTTACTTAATACTACATCTTAATTCAGTAGATGCAAAGAAATATAAGTGCTAACAATTATAAGTAAAGACACTACTACGAAAAGAATAATTATATAATTTATGTTAAGTAGCATTGAAAAATAAACTATTTGCATAAAATAAAGATATTTTAAATTAAATTTTTCTTTAAAGTTTCTTTCATCCTATATGATATTGTTAGTAGTTTCTTATATACTCCTATTTTTATTATATTAGATTTGTATTTTAGTGTTTAACTAAATTTATAAATTTTTTATAATTATTCAGATTGAATAAAATTAGTGAGCAATGTAAATAATTACAAGCACAAAGTTACTGTATAATTACATATTTATTTAAATTATATTGGAAAATCACAAGTACTACTTTGTTTGATATGAATTGTTATATACTAATTATTTTTTTATACACTCATTTATCAAGCAATATTAAATTCTCAATTTTTTGAAATAAAACATAATATAAAGTTATTTGAGTTTATAAAATATCGGATAATAGTCATAAGAAAGACAATATCCTCTTTAATTATATATACGAATTATATTAAATTCTTAACTCTTTGATTCAGTAATATAAATAATTTATTGTACAATATAGTTAGTACAAGACCATAGTTGTTTAATTTTAAAATAATTAGTCATGCACATAATTGTGGGATATAATTATATTTTTTTTAATTACAATAGAAACTTATACTGTCAGACATCTTTATAACAACATCCTTATACATCAACCACTCACTATAAAAATCAAGTTTTTCTCATAACCGTTTTTTATATTTATGTTATAATATGTATCCTCTATAACGATGTTTCACTATAGCAGCAAAAAAATATATCGGAATAAAAGAGGCTGGTATAAGGAGGTTTGACGGTACAATATAATCAGTTTTTCTAGGGACTTGGATGCCAACCATAGTAAACTCTTTATTCTTAGTGTAACTATCTATAGTAAAATTAAATACTTATATCGCCTATGTTATGAAAATCCTACGGTTACACTTCCTCTTAGGTATATATCCATAACTAAAAGTATTTAAAATATACTTATTAAAAAAATTAAAATTTTAAATAAAAAGTTTTACGTATTATATTTACAAAATTTAATAGAGAAGCTAAATATTTTTGTTGATTTTTTTTTATTCATGCATTTAATTAAATATAAATTGCTTAATAAGATATGCAAATTAGTGAAAACTTTCTTAAACTTTAAACATGTAAGTTATCTTTATCTTTAATTAATTATAAAATACTTATTGCATATGAATAACTCAATATTATTTTAGTTTGTTTATTTCTTGAACAGCTTAAAAAATATCTTAAATTTGTTGTATGCTATTTTTTGTATGTAGGATTTTCATTATATAAGATGCTTACATATTTTTAGAAAAATAAGAATAGTATCATTATAGTTAAAGACTTTTGGAAGATAAAACTATTTTTCCAAATATATAACAATTCTAGCTATCTAATTAAGTATTTTGGATTCTGTATGGGGTCAAATTTGGCCCTATACGCCTCTACTCCAAAGGGTACGCCCAGTAAGCGTATATCTGCTTTAGTAAGGGCACGTCTCGGACGTGAAGGCAAAGGCGACGCTATTTAGAACCAGGCGTCCTCGCTAGGAGGACGTCGACACATTTGATATTTTTATTATTATTTTAAGGAAGGCCCCTTCTTATATAAAGGGGACCTTCCCATTGTAAAGACCATCAGTATGATTATTGAAGAATACAACTCTCTCATTCTCTTTTATTCTCTCTCTATCTCTTACTTCCGACGAATAACTTTTCTTGAGTTCATAATATCATCTTATAATATTAGATCCACAGCATAATTATCATTCTTACATCTCTAGACATATTATATTTGATTACAATTTACCCTCCCACATTTTTGATTATTTTCTAGCTTACAAAGTACACTTTTAACTTTTGAGCCAAACAAAACTTTAAGGNCTACCTTTCTCGACATCACACGAAAACAAAAGATGGATGAAAATAACACCAGATCGAAAGCTATAGTGTGTGTCATAGCCAACCTTCTTGGTCCTCTCAACGAGGCCAGTGACGATGTCATCATTAACGGAACCCCCAGCACCGCACCAGGTGCAGAGATCTCATCTTCCTCATCCGAAGATCTAACGATCTTGCACGAAAAAAGGAGCTTCCACATCTGCTATTAAGGAAGCATCCTCGGTGGTCAAAAAGCTACTGGAAGAATGGCGGATAAGCACCCTAAGTGGTGCTTGGTCGAGAAATCACCACAAGGCAACATCAGGTCTGTGCCAACGGTAAGCATCACCGCTGCCATGGGCGAACATGAGGATATAGGAGTAAATAATCAACCCATCGAAGCACAGACCAGTGACGGTACACTAACTGCCATCCTAAGAAAGATGGAAGAAATCGAAAACGAAAATAAAGCACTCCGCGACCAGATGAAGGAACACCAGGAGAGGGTCGACAAAATCCCCGGAGCTCCCAAGTTGCTACCAAAACGCGACGTGGGGAGGTTCGTAGAGCAGCCATACACTGAAGAAGCTGCCCCTTACTCTATCCCAAAAACCTTCAAGATGCCTCCCTACTTGAGGGTATACGATGGAACACAGATCTCGAGGATCATCTGATCCACTACGTCACTGCTGTGAAGGGCAATGACCTATCGAAAGAACATGTACCGTCGGTGTTGCTGAAAAAGTTTGGCGAGACGTTGATAGGAGGGGCCTTGACATGGTATTCTCAGTTGCCAGCTAAGGCAATATCAACGTTCGAGGAAATGGTAGATAAGTTTGTCACCGCCCATGCGGGTGCGAAGAAAGCGGAAGAAAGGGTCAACGACATCTTCGCCATCAGACAAACCACAGGATAAGGGCTCAGAGACTTCCTATCCAGGTTTAACAGGGTGAGGATGAGTATGCCGAATGTATCGGAAGGTATGGCAGTTGCTGCTTTCCAGAACGGGCTAAGCAGGGACGGCTCGAGGGCGACCAAGAAGCTGCTGAGCCGCCTCATGAAATATCCCCTACCACATGGGAGGAAATCCACAATGCCTATTGTGCCGAGGTACGAGCGGACGAGGATTATATCAATGGGACGACTCAACGGCTAACGGCAATACACTCAGAAACAAGGAGAGATCGGCGCAATGAGGGACGTCGGGAACAACCCCCACGCTCCAACAGAGACCGACATCAGCCGTACACCAGATCCTCCTATGCACCGCCCAGACATACGGACGCATTACAACGACATGTTTCCCCACTTCAAAATGAAAGAGGTATGCCCCCTTATTATCCGCACATAACTTTTGTGTGTCTCTTTCAGAAATAGTGTACGAACTGGAGAATCTAGGCACCAAGGTGCAATGGCTGCAGAAGATGAAATCAGACCCCGCCACAAGGAAATCAAACGTCATATGTGAGTTCCATCAGGAACGGGGACATAAAACCGAAGACTGCATAGGCCTACGACAAGAAGTAGTCAGGATGCTGAACCAGGGATACCTGAAGGAGTTACTCAGCGACAAAGGGAAAGTCAACTTTTCACGCGGACGGGAATAACCCCGTGGGCCGCCAAAGCCGCCTTCCCCAATATGAACAATAAACATGATCATCGGTGATAGCAACGGCTCAACGATCAACCACGTCAAATTCGCCAATACACACAGACTGAAGCGGACTATCTCCTACGAACGCTATGACAACTTCGAAGGTAGTATCGCCTTTGATAAGTCCGATGCCGATGGTTTGTCTTTCCCTCACTATGATGCTTTAGTTATTACTTTATGTATCGCTGATACGGATGTCAAAAGTGTCATGATCGACGATGGAAGTGGCGCCTGTATTATCCACCCAAGGGTCCTTGCACAAATAGGATTCGAAGATAGGGTAATACCGCGCTGCATAACACTAACCGGTTTAACAATGCAGTGGAACGGACATCCGGAGAAATAACCCTGCCCTTCTTAGCCGGAGGAGTCACTCTGGAAACGACTTTCCATATGATGAACCAAGAAACGGCGTACAACGTCATCATAGGACGCCCATGGATACATGCCATGCGAGCGGTTCCTTCAAGCATTTACCAGGTGATCAAATTCCCTACCCCATGGGGAGTATTTAGCATTAATGGAGAGTCATGCACCGCGCAGGAGTGCTACAAAATAACTCAAGATTGCGCCCACACCCAACAACTAAAAGGGGAAAGTGCGGAGGCATAGCAATTAGCCGTGTCGGGGACTAAAGTCGACCCGATAGCGGACGCCATCAAAAATCCTGATGTCGTGGAAGCATGTAAAGCAACTGTCGAAGACCTCGACCCAGTCCAATTAGACGACACCAACCCAGCAAAGAAAGCCTACATCGGCCACGACCTCTCCAACCCAAGTAAGTATCATGAATTCCTAACTAACCATGCAGATCTATTTGCTTTCTCCCATTCAGATATGCCAGGGATTCCGCGAGATATCGCCACCCACAATCTGAACGTCGATCCAAGAGAAAGAAAGGTTTCTAAAGCTTGTCCAACTAGATGGAATTACATGTATTAAAGTTTAGTTATTGCATATGAATATAAAAACCCCATAAACTCAATGTTTAATGCTCATGTAAGTGATGATGATGAGCACCTTACAAATGGGGATTGGACTAATGTTAAAATGCTTGTATTTTTTTTTTAAAATTTCATATTGCTACAAATAAATTTTCTGGGCAATATTATCCTACTATTTCTAACTATTTAGTTTATATTGTAGAACTTGCAGATTTGTTTGCTCAGTTTTCAGAGTGTGGGGAAATTTATGAACAAGCTATTAATTCTTTGAGAAAAATATTTAAAAAATATTTTTTCCTTATTCCCCCTATTTATGGTGTTGCTGCCTTGTTAAATCCTACTACAAAATTAGGAGGTCCTCAATTTTGGTATGAAACTGTTTATAATAGTTTAGCACTTGAAGATGAGGAGTTGTCTAAACTTCTGGAAGCAGTAGCCTCAATTAAAATAAATGCTAAAACTATTTATAGTGCTTATCAAATTGCATTAGATCATGCTAGACCAAAAGTTCCAACTCATTCTTCTTCTAGTTCTCAATCATTTAAAAGAACTGCGGGAGTAAGAACACTTACTGCTTAGGCTCAGGGGTTCTCAAGGTTCTAGTACTAGTGATTTTTCACAACTAAATGAGTATGAAGTTTATTGTCACAGTGAATTGAGGAAGTGAATCCCGATGGCTCCTTTAATATTTTGGAATGGTGGAAGGACAAAGGAAAATATTTTCCGGTTCTTTCAAGGATGGCCCAAGAGATTTTAACTATTTAAGCTTCAACAGTGGCATTGGAGAGAACTTTTAGTCAAGCAAGACTTCAACTCGGTGAATATAGAGTGTGTATGAGGGAGAGCTTAGAAAAATCAGTACTATTCAAAGATCGGATCCATTCACAACGATTTGGACTTGCTGAATCACAACTAGAGGCAGACGAAGCTTACAAAGAAATGCTAGTAGAACTTGCGGAGGATGATGCTTCGCCGGAAGCAGTGATGAACAAGCTTCTTTTCTACCACCAACAACGAAAATTCCTCCGAACCTTGAAGGATTTATGAAATTTATAAGAGATACCATGTAAAATGTAAATTAATATGTAACTTGTATTTTGACACATCTTGATTAGTTTATTTTTCTTCTCAATTGTGGTATTAGCACCTTGTTGTGCTCATTTCATGGGGCGGGGGGGGG
>MU677856.1:7245-17593 GCA_026770625.1 Nicotiana glauca
AGAGGGATTTTGAGAGGAAGCAAAGACAGGCTAACGGTCATACCTTGTAATTGGAAGTGCTGACACACCCCACCAGCCTGTTAGGCCATATTGTTTGGGAGTTAGGACCCCCTAAGGGATCAAGTCCAAACTTGAGCAACAACTTGCATGTTGCCATGTTTTGGACTTCAACTCAAAGCACATAGAGGGGGACAGGGGTGTGGGGATTCATAGTAGAAATATATGCAAGAAATTGACAAGCTAATCAACATTGAACATAGACAGTAAACAGAAGTGTAAAAATAAGCACATTGGGAAGAGGATGAAAACCACAACTAGAACATACCAATTTTAGGGAAACAATAAAAGAAAGCAATAGTCTTGTAAAGACAGAGTGCAAGCAATAGTCAGAATGACATGATTAAAGAACTATGATACTTGAGTAGTGTAAAAGTGTTGAATTGAAAGCTGTATAATTGAAAGTGTTGAATTCAAGGTGTTTGTGAGAAAGGAGTCGTGCCCTTTTTATCGTGTAGAAGGCAAGCAGAATAAGGTAGGAGAATAATTTGAAAATCAATTACAAAAGTTTCCCTTTAATTAAGGGATTCTAATTTCAAACTGGTAAAAATGATTAAGGAAATAGATTGATCAAAACCTTTTCTAAAGAAGTACAAGAAGGGTAAATACCCAGAGATTTATTTAAGGAAAAGTCTGATACCACACAGTTTGTGCAAATATGGAAAGGAAATCAATTAATGGCTACTAAATCACAAAGTTTGAATTTTGGTATGGATGAATCCAGTCAGAAAAGATAAAGAAAGTTTTTACTTAAGGAAAATCATAAACAAGCAATCAAGCTTAAAAAAAGGATTCTAAATCAATCATAAGTTGGTAAACCTTTTCGGAAGAAAGAATTCATCATACGTATAAAAACATACAGCCATGCCTAAGCACGAAGAACTATCATGCTAATCAGTAGGAGAGTCTAGCATATGAAAAGTTCGGAGTCATAGACAAAGAAGTTCAAACTTAGCTCATAGACTTAGAATGAGTCTAAAAGAGTCAAGGGTTCCAAAATAGAACCCCAGTTCAAACAGCTGACTAAACCTTGTCAAAAACCCTCAAATTCTAGGGTTGACACTTTGAATCAGATGCAGAGATAAGGAGGCAAGTAATTGGAAAAGACTTAGGGAAAGCTTCCAAAGACTCATGAGAAAGCAAACATATACAATAGCAAGTTCACAACAACAGAGTGAAGAAACTGATTTGACGCATAGTGAGAGTAGAAGGAACATGTTTAAGAAAAACCTGGGACTTAAACAAGTTTAGAAGAGAAAAGAGATAGTATAACACTTAAGAAAATAGTAGGACAAACATGTTTAAAGGGAACTCAAACAAGGTCTAATAGAAGGCAAACAAAGAACTAAAAACTTAATAGAAAATATAGTAGAGGAACACAAGGATATCGGAAAAGCCTAGCAAAAGAACACATAGGGAAACGTAGCAAGATAAACATGCGAGCATAGTCTAGGAACACAGTAGAAAAACAAAGCACAGAAGAATCATGTAGGGTAGAAAGAAAGCATAAGAAAACAGTAGAAGCACATGCGTGACAAATACGCACAAAGAAATGAAAAGACGAGTCGGAGAAATATTTTGAACCTTTCAGAAAACCCTAAATCGAACAGAAGGGGTTTTAGAGGATAATTCTGAAAGAAAAATTGTGGAAAACATTTAAAAACTCTAGTAGCACACATATATAACAAATCTAAGAAAAATCAGAGAAAACCTCGAGTAGCTAGGATTTTAGAGGAACCCTAAAACGAGAAAGGCTTGGAAAAGGTCCGATCTAAGTCGGATAAGTCAGAGATAGGCTCATAATGCTTGGATACACCAGAGCAAAGCCAAAGAGGCCATAGAACCTTGAATCGAGGGAGATATCAACGGACACCGTCGAGTTCAGACCTCGAAACTTCGAACACCAAGTGTTTACGAGCAGAGAGAGATGGGTTCAAGCCATCCATGGTCGGAGAGTCCATGGATTCCGGCGAGGTTATGGTTGAAGATGGTAAGAGAAGCTAGGGTTTCAAGAACCTTCAAGAGAGTTTAAGAGAGGGGGGTATTTGGAGACGGCTGAGAGATCGGAAATGAAAGAATTAGGGTAGTCGTTTTGGTTTAATTATGGAAGGGTGGATAGGGGTCGTTGATCTCAGAGATCAACGACCAAGATCAAAAGGGCTTGTGTCGGGTAATTTAAAACGGGTAAAAGATTGGGTTAAGTGGAATTGGGCTGGTGCAAAATTGGGTTCGAAATTGGTCAATTAGGGGGAGCCAATTTTGGCTATATAATTGAAACAAAATAGGCCAGATTTTAAATAGCTAGTTTTTCCCTTTTTATTTTACAAAAAATATTAAAATGACTTTGAAAATAGATTAAATGTATTGAGTCACTTAATAATATATAAATATTAATTTTAAAATATTGGAACCAATTTTATAATTATAAAATGCTATTAATTCTTAAAATAGGCTAAAATTGTAACTACATACAATTTATCTATTAAAATACTAAATAAATTGTAAAAAATGTATAAAGACTACCTTAGCTATATTTTGGTATAAATATTGGAATAAGATAAGTTATTCACCAAAATAATAATTTTGGGAATAATTTTTGGTTTTCGTACTGCTAAAATGGGCAATAAATTGATTTAAAAATCCTTTAAAAATTAGGAAACAATACTAAAACACTTGGGAATTCTTATATATGCATACATATGCTATTTTGAAAGTATTTACATATAAAAAAATATACAGTAAAAAATTGGGTATCAACAAAATACTCACCCCTAGTGAGGTAGAAAGGGTCACCTTCTCCAAACAGGGTTCATATATGTTTATACATACACTTTCACTTTGGTCCCTTTCACTTTGAGAGTAGGTGCACCCTTTAATCATAGAATTTTACCACTGATACCAAATATGTTTGGCACAAGTAGGCCCTTCTGTATGGTGTACGGTGGCTTGTCTCTACTAATTGTTCTCTTATATCGGAGAAACCCTAACTTACGCACACATGATGAATCTATACTCCCCCAAGATTTTCCATTGGGGAGTACTAAAGATTATAAAACGTGGTTACCATGCTCTCCTTACTATAATTGACGGTGACAACGATCATGCATGGATGGAACGGTTCAATGTCATTGCTACCAGGAATATAATCCCGACCACATCACCAATTTTTCCTAAATCATAGAATCTTTTTCGTAAGTCTTCAAGTACCATTTTTCTTTTTTATTCAGAAAGACCTTCCTTCGCTACTAACTTTACATTTTTATTACCCCCAGCTACTCATTAAATGCCACTACAAATTCAAGATCTGGCCTCATAAGTAGAGAATATTTTGGATATAACTACACCAGAATCCCCGAATATGGAAAGAAATGGCTCTCAAATATAGGTGTAAAGCCAAAAACCAAGGTAAACAAAGATTCTCCTTCCCCTCTTTCAATCTTACAACCTAACTTAGAAAAATTTTGCTAACTACCTTTTTATACTACACAAGACTTCTAAAGGGATTCGCTGTGTGCCCTGACATCGAGGCTCTCAATGACTCGAAGGAAGCTCAATAGGTATTACAAAGTTCCCTTACCCGAAGGCAAGCTCGTGAATCTTCTCTCACTTCCAGTAAAGGTGCCTTCTCCAAGAGTCCCCAGCCTAAAGATAAAAAACTCAAAAGAAAATGCACTTTCTCACCTGGTACTCAGGAGAAAAAATTGAAAAGAATCAATTGGACCGGCCATAGTGGTCCTCGGTGACGAAGAAACCAATGATGAATCGATTGCCCTTCATAGAAAAAAATATCTTTATCAGCTCAAACAAGTGCTCAGTCTAGAGAGCTTCAAACTCCACTACTAGAAGAAGTTCAGGGAATCTAGGGGGAAATGTATTTGGTTGAAAATGCTGATTCCTGCTGACGCCTCTAGTTAAATGAGTTAAGTCCCTGACCTTCCCCTACCACCAACTTCTGGGCTAATAACAACTTCCACTCCTTCTTCACCGGCTACTTCCTCTCGGCATTCGAACAAAAGGAAGAAACTCCTACTTCATGGTCGCTCGACCAAGGAAATTTGGAAAATACTTATTCGACACCCACTCAAGACCTTCATGGAAAATAAAGTGCCATTTTTTCGGTTTCGAATGAGTGCCATATGCTTTTCAAGCCACTGGATAATTCTAATTATCGGAAGCCACTGGCCTCCGAAAAAGATTTGAGAAAATGGACTCTATTTCTACGGAGTGGCCAATAAATAATAGCATCCATTTCTCGACGCAGGTAGCAATATAACTTTCTTCTATATTTTTCAATTTATACTATGCATTAATAACTTTAGCTCTAACTTTTTTCAGACCAAATTTCTTGCTTTCGAGGGCTTGCAAAGGTTGATTTTGGAGAAGCAAAATTTTACTTCGCAATCAGACCAACATTTAGCCAAATAGATTCAGTTTGTCGAAAGCCTCCTGGTGTTGGAAGCGAGAATTGCTTAAGTACACAATCTCAAGGCTTTGGTACATCAATCCGAGTAATAAAGAATGGCTCACAGCTAAGAAGCTTCCCATCTACATGAAAACCTTAAGAAAGCAAAGGCTAAGTGGGCTAAACTTCACGACACCCTGACTGCTGCTGCCGAGCACGATCCTGCCGTTATGGAGTAAGTTAATAACTTGGAAGCTAGCTTATGTCCAAAACTAAGAAGGCTGATGTTGCCCAGAATCAAAGAACAAGGATGGAGGAAAGGCTCAAAAGAGTCATGGAGCAGAATAAAATTCTCGGATCCTATTGCTATTAGTCACCGATATCTTTTTTTCTTTGTGCCGAAAATATCACCACATTGACTCCGTCTCATTCGAAATCATGTTGATTGTCATCCCAGGTGACCCTTCTGCCGGTTTTGATAGTTCTATATTATCTTGGTTTCTTCCATAGTTGTTCTTGGCATGGTTGCTCAAAAACTCTCTAAGGTGGTCATTCTTCAATAACGTAGCCACCTCTTTAGAAAGATACCAACAGTCCCCGTTCCTATGGCAGTGAGTCCCATGGAATTCACACCATAAATTAGGATACCTTTGTTTAGGATCTGATCAGATTGGTTTTGGGAACATAGATTCTTTAATATTCCTCATTACCGACACTAATTCTACCAGACTGATGTTAAAACTATATTCGGATAATCTGGGATATGTCGAACCTCGTCCCACCGTCTCTTTCTCATACAACGAGCTGTTACTTCAACCACGATCCGATCTTCTGTCAGTAGTGAACCTTTTCCATGACTGAAAACCTGTGACAACCCAAAGGGTCGTCACCTATTTTCCTCATCTTTTCCGTGCTTCCGAGGCCTTAAAAAAATCATTTTATATTGCCTCAATTTGCGTGCGTAGTCCGGGCGCGTAGCCGGACAATTTCTATGTTGAAATATGTGAATTCTGTGAAAAATTTGAGAAATTATGATATTAATATTGATATTGTTGACTTTTGTCAACTTTTTTAGTAAATGGACCCAGACCTGAGATTGGACGGTCCTGGAAGGTCCGTAGAAAAATATGAGACTCGGGCATATGCCCGGAGTCAAAATCCGAGGTCTAGAACCTGAGTAAAAGAATTATTCTGTTAAATTATTTTTCTGAAATTATTAAGGAAAATAAAAATAAAAATTGATTAAAAGACCATGGTATCGGGCTCGTATTTTGGTTCCGACGCCCGGTACAAGTCTTATATATTTTTTAAGTGCTTCCTGTAAAGTTTGGTTGAAAACAGACGTCGTTTGACGTGTTTCGGCCTTAAATTGGAAAATTTTGAAGTTTATGAAATTTGAAAGATTTCTTGGATTTTAAGGCTCAATTTATTGATTTTGATATTATTTTGGCGATTTGATCGCGCGAGCAAGTTCGTATGATATTTTTGAGTCAGTGTGCATATTTGGTTTGGAGCCCCGAGGGCTCGGGAGTGAATTCGGGGGTGGTTCGGGATGTTTTTCACATAAAAACATAGCAGGTTTTCCTTCAGCTGTTGCAGGCCAAATTGCTCTTCGCGTTCGCGATCGCCCTCATGCGATCGCGATGCTGACCTGGTCCCCTTTCTAAGCGTTCGCGAACCTTTTCTCGTGTTCGCGTAGCTTCACATCCGTCTCCTTCGCGTTCGCGTACTAAGCCACGCGTCCGCGTAGACCAAATTCTGGCCCCAGCCTTTTTCCTCTTCGCGTTCGCATCCTCTTGCACGCAAACACGATGTTTACCCGTATTCCTTTATCGCGAATGCGGCAGTGGTGTCGCCAACGTGATGAACATTTTTACCCAGTTAATTTTTTTTTAAAACGGGACAGAATCAGTAGCTCGGGAATTTTACACTTTTTAACACGAGTCTTCTTCTCTTCCAAGCACTAGGAAGCCATTAATGCCCCCAAGCTTCAAGCACCTTTGAGTAAGTTATTTTCTACTTATTTCCTTCACTTTTCTTTCATTAATTAACTAGTTTCTTTGCCTAAATAATGAAACCAAGGTAGAAATCATGGGTTTTGAGCAAAGTTAGGTTTTTGAGAATTTTGGGTAATTCAACCCCAATTTGGGGTCGAATCTTAAAACAAATTATATCTTTGGATTCATGGGGTTATGGGTGAATTTATTTTGGTTCGAACCTCGTGTTTTGACCAAGCTAGCCCGCGGTTGGTTTTGCGATTTTTGGACAACATGTTAGGAGGACTTTAATTAGGTGATTGGACTGGTTTGTTGAGTAGAATTGATGATATTAAATACATTGTGTATAGATACGATTGAATTGGAGCGAAATTCGAAAGGAAAGGCATTGCTTGAGGACTGAGTTGACTATAACCCGTCGAGGTCAGTGTTTTATCTATCCTAGTTTGAGGGAATAGGATTAGAGTAAAATAACTCGGGGTGATGCCGTGCACTTTGATATGATTATTTGGGTGAGGATGAGAGTAAAAGCACGAAGGGTGATGCCGTGCAACTATTAAATTTCTTATTTTGTGATAATTATTGTTGCGCTCTGTTTCTATTTAACTGATAAATTATGTATATCCAATTGAGCTCCCCATAGTATGTTCCCTCCCTTTCTATTTGTTTAGTTCAGTATTTCTGTTGTTTTGTGGTACATATGTATATAGAACTGCACAGGTTTATGTGAGTGTCTGGTCCTAGGCTTGTCACTACTTTGCCGGGATAGGCCTGGAACTTACCAGCACATGGGGACGGTTATGCTGATACTACACTTCTGTGCATTTTTGCACAGGTCCAGGTCTTGAGCATCAGCAGCAGCAGTAGTTTGATAGCGGTATTTCATACCCCCGAGACTGAGGTAGCTTGCAGGCGTCCGTAGGCCCGACATCTCTTCTTATGTTTTCGTTTATGTTGTAGTCTCATTGTTTCGAGACAAACGGTTGTTATATTTCTTTTAGACCATTATATGTAGTTATTCTTAGTGGTTCGTGAGTTAGTGACTCCACATCATGGGTAGAGGATTTATGTTGAGTATTTCACATTTATATTCAAACCTATGAAAGTAGATTTCCACAGTTAATGTTATTATTATTATTCATGTTATTAAATTGACAACAGGATGGTTTTTTTATCAATGGAAAGATGGTGAGTAAATTGGCTTGCCTAGCTACCACGAGTAGGCGCCATCACGATCCCGATGGTGGAAAATCCGGATCGTGACAAAACCCTTATTTCCATAATCATCTGCCCTCTCATACGGTTGAAAAACGACTTCTATAGGACCTCCGATTTGCATAAAAATCATTTTTAAACCTATCTTGATTTCGATCACGATTCTGTCCTTTGGAAGACACCGAAGAGCCAAGTTAATCTTCTTTAATTCTTATTTTTGACTTGTAGCAATTGTGAACATCTGCCTATGTGGTTGCCTGAAATTCGAGCAAACTCTCCTTTAATTTCCCGGAGGCATCGGAGCTCAACAGGTTGAGACCCTTTGTAAATGCCTCCGCTACCTACTCATCCAGAACTGCTGGTAACAACATCCTTTCCTTCTGTAATTAGCTTACGAACTCCCGTAAGAGTTCGGATTCTCCTTGCGATACTCTGAATATATCTATCTTCCTTGCCTGGTCCTTTTTTTGCTTATCATGAGCTTTGATGAATGAATATGCAAGTATTTCTTATGAATCAATAGAATGCTTAGGTGAAGGAGAATACCAAGTTAGGGCACTCTTTGTCAGGGTTTGGCCAAACTTCTTCAACAAAACAGATTCAATCTCTTGCTAAGCCAAATTGTTCCCCTTTACAACTATTGTGTACATCATTATATGTTCCTATGGATCCGAAGCCCATCATATTTTTGCATATCTGGCATCTTAAACCTCTTTGGGATCAACTTTAGTGTCGCACTAGGTTTAAATGGCAATTGTGTATACTTCTTTGAATCTGGCCCCTTTAACACTGGTGGCACTCCCAGTATGTAATCCATCCGAGCATCACATTCCTTTGCATTCTGATCCATTCGCTTATTCATTTCTCTTGTGAACCTCATGAGCTCGATTTTGAAAGGATCGTTTAAATTGTTGTTGCTAGATATACTACCGATACCTCCTACTTCGTCAAAACTGATCTCCTCCATATGAGTGTCGTTATCAATTCTTTGAACCGTTTGATTTGCGGGAACACTGGGAGGAATCAAATCCCTTCCGTTAGAATTATTAGAAGCATACGATAAAGCCTAATTTAATTCTGTCATCACTCGATCTTGCCTTTAGAGGTGATCCATAATCGCCTTTTGTTGCTCTCTCAAGATTCTGGCCATTTCAATAACGTGTTCATCATCCGCATCATCAGGAGTTGAACTTCTCATATGTCAAGGATTCTGTCCACCATGAACTGGAGTTGTTTCATCTCCTTAATTTCGGGTTTTGCTGGCTGAATCATCATGTTGAAACACATCTTCACGTTCATTGTGTGCTCCAACATTGTAGACATTGTTGACATCATTAGCTGTCATTTCCGATTTTTCTTCTGCTAAGAAAAGAATTAAAATTTGTTCTAACAGATGAGTGGATCAAAGCAATTACACAATTGTCTATGCTCCACAGCGGGTGCCAAACTCTTTACCCGTTAAAATACTATAGTTGAATTTGTAACGTGGTTTATATGCAACCAAATCGATTTAACCCAAAAGTACGAAATGAATAATAACATAAATAAGGCTAAAAAATGAAATTAAGGAAAATGCAAGCCTAGGGTTGAACTTAATCTCTTCGATGGAAAAAGTAAGAATGATATTCAAGCATAGAGACTGAGAAATAGTGTTATAAAATGTGAGGAGAATGTAGCCTTTTTATGTACTGAATGTTTTATGTCCATAATAGATGTTAATTCCCCTATTTATAGCTCTATTGATACCCAAATCATACTCCTCTTGAACGAGAATAAAACCAAATTGATGGGGCCATAACAGTTGGCTATAAATGCAGATATTCTCTATAACAGTCACTTATTAAATTCTATTTGATATCAATACTTTGAATCTTTGTCGTTCACTAGTCTGTCTTCGGAACTCATCCAACATTTGTCACGTGCTTACAACAAGTATTGACTCTTTACTGATGCACATCCTTCATGTCTTCAGCTCTATGTGTCATCTCTTCATTCGTCCAACTATTACTAACATATTTTACCGCATCCAATAAAACAAAAAACCCAATTAGTTAAAAGAAACTCCAGCAGAACATATTCCCAAAGGGATTTTATTCTTTGAGTGATGTGACAATACATAATTTCCTTACATACATGAATATGTAGTGGGGTCCTTGTCTTTTGTTTTATTTTAGTTTATTATTTAAAAGTAGTACTAATTTCAACTCAATTCCAAAAAAGACCTCTTCACGTAAGTACAGAATCACACGGCTAAACTTAAATAGTGTCCTTTTGGGCACAATACTTTTCTACTATTAAAAAAAAATTACATAAGTACATAAAACGCAATATAATACGGAAAGTTAGCCGTTATAGTTAAACGCAGTACTATACTGCAATTTGTTAAAAAAATATTTTTTAATAGGAAAATACAGTACAATACTGCGTTTAACTTAAACGCAGTATTGTACTGAGTTTTCCTATTAAATTTGGGCCCACCTTAATAACTCAGCTAGCTTTAATTAATTTCCTATATTTTATTAGAGGAAAACATAATAAAATACTGCATTTAAGTTAAACGCAGTATTGCACTGTATTTTCCTCTAATAAAATATAGGGCCCCTTCTTATTCCCAAGACAATCACGGACCTCCATTAAAAAAACTCCCCACGTTCACTGTCGCCCCCCTCCCCCCCCC
>MU677856.1:18841-44329 GCA_026770625.1 Nicotiana glauca
AATTGCCTTACTTGAAATTTACGTGAAGCATGTTAGGCCAGAATTTAACTGTTGCTTGTATTTGTGTATTTCATTCTCTGAATATTTCCCCGATTTGGTTGTGTTTTTACATTGGGACTACAGGTTCAATTCCCGGGAGATCCTTGCTATTGATATTATGGAATACGGGTTCGATTCCCGGGAGATCCTTGCTACTCATATGATGGACTACGGGTTCAAATTCTCGGGAGATCCTTGCTATTGATATTATGGACTACGGGTTCGATTCCCGGGAGATCCTTTGCTATTTATATTATGGACTATGGGTTCGATTCCCGGGAGATCCTTTGCTACTGATATGATGGACTACGGGTTCAATTCCCGGGAGATCCTAGATATTTAAATGAGATGGACTACGTGTTCAATTCCCGGGAGATCCAATGGACAGTTGAGGAATACTTGTTGTGTTTTTTTCCTTACTTAGCTTTATTGTCATTGACTTGTAGCTTCTATCCTGTTTTATTGTTATTTCAGATAAATTCCTGATTTACACTGCTCATTGTTGTTATTATATTTTATTCTCAGTAGGGCCCTGACCTTCCTCGTCCCTACTCAACTGAGGTTAGGCTTGGCACTTACTGAGTACCGTTATGGTGTACTCATGCCTCTTCTGCGCATGTTTTTCATGTGCAGATCCAGGTACTTCTGGTCGGACTTTCTATCAGTGATCCAGGGGATACATTCGGAGACTTGGGGTATATTCTGCCGCGTCCGCAGACCGAAGAGTCTCCTTCTACTCTAGCTTATAGTTAGCAGTTCCATTTCATTTGTTCAGTTGTGTAGACATTTCTGGATGTTAGAGCCGTAACTTGGGACAAAAAATTATTAGAACTTGATAAATAATTTTCATTGTTAATGTTATGTTTTTATTTTCTTAAATAATAAATAAATATTATTTATTTATTTTGTTGTTCATATGTATGTTATGTTTGTTGTTTTTATATGTAATGGTGGTTATTTAGCGTAGTAAATATAGAGCCTTTTAGTATAATAAAATATAGAGCCTTTTAGCGTAGTAAAATATAGAGCCTTATGGCGTAATAAAATGTAGACCCTTTTAGCATACAAAAATATAGAGCCTTTTAGTGTAGTATAATATAGAGCCTTTTAGCGTATAGTCTCTATAGTTTAAGTATGTACTAACTATAAACTCTATCCAACTTCACTCTACAAAATTAATTATTTAATTTATAAAAATAAATTTACAAAACTAATAAATTAATATATGTTGTCAAATTAACTCAAATATCGAGTCTGGAACCCATAGATAATTACTCCGTCCAATTCAATAATTAATTATTTTAATTCATTAAACTAAGTAAATTTTTAAAATATTAAAATTGACACACATAATAATTAAGGATAACTTGGTGCTGTCGGGCCTCAAATATCGAGCCCGGAACCCAAAGATAATTACTCAGTCCAATTCAATAACTAATTATTAAATTCATTAAACTAACAAAATTCAAAAAATATTAAAATTGACACACATAATAATTAAGGTTAACTTGGTGCTACGAGGCCTCAAATATCGAGGTTGGAACCCATAGATAATTACTTAGTCCAATTTTAAAAATAAATATTTAATTTATTAAACTAACAAAATTTTAAAAATTTTGAAATTGACACACAGAATAATTAAGGTTAACTTGGTGCTACCGGACCTCAAATATCGAGCTTGAAACCCATAGATAATTAGTCAGTCCAATTTTAAAAATAATTATTTAGTTTATTAAAGTAACAAATTTCTAAAAATGTTGAAATTGACACGCAGAATAATTAAGGTTAACTTGGTGTTACCGGACCTCAAATATTGAGCTTGGAACCCATAGATAATTACTCGGTCCAATTTTAAAAATAATTATTTTATTTATTAAACTAACAAAATTCTAAAAATGTTAAAATTGACGCACATAATAATTAAGGATAACTTGGTGCTACCGGGCCTCAAGTATCTAGCCTGGAACCCATAGATAATTACTCAGTCCAATTATAAAAATAATTATTTAATTTATTAAACTAACACACATAATTAATTTTGTTTAAATTATTGTAGACGGCATGGACTTGCTGCCTGCGCATCCTGGACCAGCCGAGGATCAGCTATTAGTGTTGCAGGACGACCATAGGTCCTCCATTGTATGGGAGGAACATCTATCAGATCAGCCTCTCCGCTCCAGGAGACCCAACGATTTGTGGGAGTTCTTGAGGCAGCATCATTTCCATGCCCGTGTAGTCGCGCGCCTATAGGCTACGGGCTTCTTTATGATTTTTCAGATTGGGCGGATGCAGCTTGATTAGTCTCTCATCACGGCCTTGGTAGAGCGGTGGCGACCGGAGACGCACAATTTTCACTTGCCCACTAGAGAGGCAATCATCACGCTTGAGGATGTTCAGGTTTTGTATGGGCTGCGGGTAGATGGACGGGCCATTGCACTGCCCCAGTACATGAGATCCACGATGCGTGCCTAGTATTTGGTCTTTATGGGGCAGTATACCGGTTACAGACCTCAAGGTGACGATCTACAAAAGAGGGGGAAGTCGCATTTCTTTGTCAGCTATCAGTGACCATATGGCATTTTTGCACCCAGACATTGCTGACGATACAGAGGATCTCCATATTCAGCGGTACACGAGGTTGGCACTGCTCCTGATTTTTTGGGGTGTCTTGTTCCCGAACACTTCGGAAAGTCTAGTGAGTATGCACTTTCTGCATCATCTGCAGCAGCTAGATGATTTACTCATGTACAGCTGGGGTGGTGTTGTTCTAGCATAACTGTACCAGAGTATGTGTCGGGCGAGCATGCTTTGCCAGGTGGACTTATGTGTTATGCTCCTTCTATAGGTGACAACATTTTCGAATACTCTGTTCATTACTCTGAATTCTATATGGTCGAAATGACTCTTAAATTTTACATCAACCTTTTATCTTAGGTTTGGGCCTGGCAGCGGATCATGTCATTGCGGCCTCCTCTACTACCACTAGAGCTGGGTGAGGCTTATCAATTTCTCCCTCTAGCTACTAGGTGGGTTCTCTGGCGTGGGAACTACCGACGGACTGATGCTCACCATAATCTCCCCCTTGTCAGGGATGTGTTAGATATGCTGGTAACCGGATAGGTAAATATGTACCTACACTTGTTATAAATTGATTTGTGTTGCGCATACTCACTTTTATGTTATTATTTGGTAGTTCATCTGGACGGCATACAGTGACGAGTTTTTAGCTCAGCTGCCCGATTATTGCTCAGTCGACCGACTTCTTTGGCGCACCTCCGTCCCAATGATCTTCTTCAATGTGGTTGAGTATCATGCCACAGAGCGTGTGCTTTGCCAATTTTACTATCCTCAGCCTATACTGGGGGAGCCTACATGGGTGCCTACACACTATCAGCGGGATGACCATACCAGGGTGGACGATACATTTATGGGATGGCTAGAGTAGCAGGTCCATATTTGGGAGCAGCGATGGTACCATATTGCGCCACCACCTTAATTTACCCAAGAGGCCACTATTCAGCTGTATATGTCATGGTACTGCCGTCACACCCGACTAATATCGAGAACCCCATTCATGTACTAGGCGAGCGCTACAGACCATACACAAGCAGGCACGAGGCACTGGCATATTTTTGTTGCTTATTAATATTTTGTAATTGTGATATAGCATTATTTAATTAATATTTTAAATGTTTCACAGGCTATTGGGCATCACCCGCTCTACCAGTTGGGACATGAGATGCAGGAGCATGGCGACAGTGCTGCACTCGTTGAGTATGCCTGGCGGGTGGCATAGCTGGCTCGTCGGACAATGTTTCAAGCGAGAGATGGCTTGAGGTTGGATCACAAGGCTCGGTATGCAGCGCCAGAGGACTACCATCGGGGTAGGGGTGTCCCACGAGGTAGAGGTAGGGCACGAGGGAGGGGTGCCCCATGAGGTAGGGGTGCCCTACGGGGTTGCAGGGGACGACGAGGAGGTGGCCCCCATCAAGGGGGCGTTGAGGCACCTGTCGACCCACCCGTTGAGGGAAATGATGAGGATTTTAGAGATGATCAACTGGGTTATATCCCTCAGGTTGATGAGCCTTCCAGTAGCATGCCGTCGTATAGCCTTCAACTATCTCTGCCAGCATCGCAGGTCACCCCGTCAGGAGCATTGTTGATCACGGGTACATTTGACGAGGATGTAGACCAGTTTTTTCAGGCCCATCTACCGCAGCTGAGGATCGGCTAACCCGGGACGTGGATGGCGAGCGCTGGTTGAGTTATGCCTTATCCCCGGCAGTTTATGCGGATCTACCATAGGCGCAGGTATGTTTGTATTACAGTAAAATTTTAATTTGTTTTCTTTTCCTTAATGATTTGCCATAAATTAATATTTAATTTTCTTATTAAGGATTTGGGCCCATCATGGAGTCCACTGCATACGCTGATGAGAGACACCACAGATTCATATATTCAGGAGGCCGACGAGACCATGGTGAGAAAATATTTTTGATTTAACACGTACAATAGTAATATACATTTTCAAATGCTAAGGTTAATACTTGTTTTGTAGGTTGCTGACGGCCCGACGACCTCTTCTACCGATCCTGCCAACTATACAATCTATGCTGCTGCGCATCCTCACATAAAGAGGCGACTTGATGATGATGATCCCGATAGTGTACTCGGGCGACAGGGGATGCGACTCAAGCCAATAGCAACACTGAAGCACACCGGCTGTAGGACTCATTGATTTACTTTAGTTTGTACATTGTGTAAATACTACATTATGTAAATAATGAGAATTCCTTTCTATTTTAACAATAATTTTATTTTAACTACGGTTGAACAACAATTTTATTTTAACAGTGCAACACAAACACAAATACCGCAAACCTAACACAACACAAACAATACAACTAATGAAAACACTTGACAAGTGAAACATAAAGATACGTTACTACGCTAAACACGTAAATGCCATTATTTACTCACTACCGCCTAGTATTCTCTACTCCAATCACTTGAACTAGTCTTCCAGATTTTTTTTTCTCTTCGTCCACCTCCTTGAGTTTCGCCTTCAACTCCTCAATTTCTTGCTTGGATTGGCGCTCTCTGTCCTACCGCCTCTTACACATATTTTGAAGATGATACAACTTATCTTTGTAGTATTCCTGTTCACATGGTTCATCAATCCATACCTTAAAATTGCATGTAGGTACGTACGATTGCCCATAAAAGTTGTTCATACACGCCCAGTAGCGTGTTGAGCTTCTTCCCAGCAATCATACATCATGCTTTTGATTTTGCAATCGCACCTTAGGACGGGAGGGGGTCGTTGAGACATTTCTTAAAGAGAAACTTTGGTGTTATGGAAATATTTGCTATTGTTTATTGTTAAGCACAGAAAAAGACTAGATTGTGCCCGTTATTTATAGGCAAGATGTCACATAAAACATAGTATTATACCATGTTTTACATATTAAATATCTCTAAAATGTCACGACGCAACTCCCGGTCATGATGGCGCCCAACAGATTGCTCGGCAAGCCCGACCATTCAACAATAATCCCCACTTATGATGATTAATGAATTCAAATACAGATATTAGATTACTAAGCCATTTTTATCAAAAGTCTAGAAATACTGAGTACTGTATGGAAGTCTAACAAAATACCGAAAACATAAACCCAAACAGGATCCGGTGTCACAGCCATGAGCCTCTTATACAGAGTGTCGTCCTACAACAAGACTGTCTAAGAGAACAGAATAAGGAAAGATAGGGATAGGAGGGAAGGATCAAGGTTGCGAACGCCATGCATCTACCTCGATGATCCCGAATAATGCTTCTTAGCTAAACAGGTCCACCCTCAGCCTGAGATGCACCTCGATCTGCACACAAGGTGAAGGGATTAAGTGAGTACTCTCACTCAGTGAGTAATAAACATAAATAATGGCTGAAGATAAGAAATCACTGAAAAACACAAGGCAAACTATAGCTGGTAGAACCAAACCTTCAACAGTAAAACCAACAAGTCAATGAAATAATAGTACGGAAAGAACCATGACAGGTAAAACAGGTAAGTAATAATGCATGAATGCAATGCAATGCATATGCCGGTACACTCAAGTACCCACTATGGCGTGCAGTCCGAGCCAACCATATATTTATCGTCGACGACGCTCACTAGGGGTGTGTACAGACTCCGGAGGGGCTCCTACAGCCCAAGCGCAAATAATCAAGCCATCTCGTTGCACCAACCAAGCCCCCGACCTCAATATCATATAATAATGATGCGGCGTATAGCCCGAGCCATCCATATATCCAGAAATCACTATAAGCCCCTCGAGCGCTTTTAAATCAGTAATTCACAACCCAAAATATCATTTAAAATAACAGTTGAGTTTTCAAATCTAGAAAAAAGGGCCTGAGTTTGCAAAATAGTACTTAAAATCTTGGAATGCGGTTAAACATTATGCAAAGCATGTAAAATCAGTGATATCAATCCTTGAAGGATTCAAATAGCCGGCACGAAGCCCAAATACAACAGTCAAATCCAAGTAACGATGATTTCCAACAAGTTCTAGTAGATAAACACAGTGAGACATCACCGGGAAGGACCAAGTCACAATCCCTAATAACAAACAACCCCGCACTCATCATAGAGTGTGTGCCTCGCCTAAATATAGCGTTATGATGTGAAGTTCCGGGGTTTCAAACCCTCAGTTCATCATTTACACCTATTACTCACCTCAAGCCGGCCCAAAGTCTAGCTCGCTACGCCTTTTCCTCTCGAATTGACCTCCTCGCGCGTCAAATCTAATCAAAACCACAAGGAATACATTACAATAGGCTAAGGAAATATAACCCAATCGAAAAGACTCAAAAATCATGAAGTTGGCAAAACACGAGCCCCGGGCCCACTTCTCAAAAAAAATTACAAAATTTACATCACCGGATTCCTCGTCTCACCTCGAGTCCATACATATCAAATTTACGAAAATCGGAGTCCATTTGCCCCCTCAAATCCCTACTTTTAACTCTCTTAAGTTCAAACCCTAAACCACAATTTTTGACCTTTGATTCCTTGATTATTCAGTCTAAATCCATGTTTTTACACCATAAAATCATATTCTAAGTCCAAGAATCCATACCTAATTAAACCCCTCGAAACCACCTTCAAAATCGCCTCAAAGTTCTCAAAGTTCGAAGTCCAAAATATTGTTCTTTCAAAAATTCGCGAAGAAGACTGTTTCACTTAACTGACCAGGCATTCCGCTTCTGCGGGGAGAATGTCGCTTCTGCGACTTCCGCATTTGTGGTCTACGTCTGCTTCTGTGGACTTTCACTTAAGGGCCTCTACCACTTCTGCGGTCCGCATTTCGCATCAGCGGGACTGCCTATGCGGTCCAAATTTCCGCTTCTGTGGAACCTGACAAGGGCCAAATTTCCGCTTTTGCGCCATCCATTCCGCTTCAGCGAGACAACACCCGTGGTCCCATAATCGCAGGTGCGAAAACACTAGATACCAGCAATATAAACATGCAACAAACTCCAAAAACTCTCCGTTTAACCACCCAAATTCACCCCGAGGCCCCCGGATCCTCAACCAAAAGCACATACATGGTCCGATACCCTATTAAAACTTGTTCCGATCTTAAAAACACATCCAACAACACAAAAATCTTCATTTCAAGTCTAAGTTCTTCAAATTCTTCCGACACTCACATTCGATCAAAAACCCGACCAAATCCCCTCCGTATCACCTAAAATTTTGCACACACCTCCCAAATCACCTAAAGAAGCTACTGTGACTCTAGAAATTCCACTCTGACTCCCGGATCAAAATCTCATTTACCAACCAGAATTCGGCAAAATACTTATTTGCCAATTCAAGCCTAATTCTACACCGGACCTCCAAAATAAATTCTGACCGCACTCCTAAGTCACAATTCATCCCCCGAAGCTAACCGAATCACTGGAAATCACATCCGAGCCCTCTAACTCATTAGTCAACATCCGGTTGACCTTTCCAAAACAAGCCTTCCTTAAAGATACTAAGTGTCTCATTTCCTACCAAAACCAAATCAATTCAACTCTAACTCACCGAATGCCGATAACGAAACATGAAGAAGCAATAAATGGGGAAAACGGGGCAGTAATGCATGAGACGATGGGTCAGGTTGCACATCCTCCCCAACTTAAACAAACACTCGTTCTCGAGCGGGTCAAGAAATATACCTGAACCCTCAAATAGGTGAAGATATCTGTTCCACATCTCCTGCTCGGTCTCCCAGGTAGCCTCCTCCACGGGTCGACCTCTCTACTGCACCTTTACCGAAGCTATATCCTTTGATCTCAACTTCCGAACCTGACGAACCAAAACAGCCATTGGCTCAACATCATAGGTCAAATCATCATCCAACTGAACCGTGCTGAAGTCTAACACATGAGACGGGTCCCCAACATACTTCCGGAGCATATAAACATGGAATACCGGATAAACCCCCGACAAGTTGGGTGGCAAAGCAAGCTTATAGGCCACCTCCCCAATCCTCCTAAGTACCTTAAAAGGCCCAATAAATCGTGGACTGAGCTTCCCTTTCTTCCCAAACCTCATAACGCACTTCATGGGAAAAACCTTCAACAAGACCTTCTCACCCACCATATAAGATACATCTCGAACCTTTCGGTCTGCATAACTCTTCTGACGCGACTGAGCTATACGAAGTCTCTCCACTATCACTTTCACCTTCTCTAAAGCATCTTGGACCAACTCTGTCCCCAATAGTCTAGCCTCGTCGGGCTCAAACCAACCAACCGGAGATCTACACTGTCTCCCATATAAGGCTTCATACGGCGCCATCTGAATGCTGGACTGATAGCTATTGTTGTAGGAAAACTATGCAAGTGGCAAGAACTCAGCCCAAGAGCCACCAAATTCAATGACACAGGCACGCAACATGTCCTCTAATATCTGGATAGTACGCTCGGACTGCCCGTCCGTCTGAGGATGAAACGCTATGCTCAGGTCCACCTATGTACCCATCTCTTGCTGAAAAGTCCTCCAAAACTGGGAAGTGAACTGAGTACCCCTAATGGAGATAATATAATCTGGGACCCCATGCAACCGAACAATCTCCCGGATGAAAATCCCTGCCAACCGCTTCGAAGAGTAGGTAGTACACACTGGAATGAAGTTCGCGGACTTGGTCAGCCAATCCACAATCATCCAAATCGAATCAAACTTCCTCGAGGTACGAGGGAGACCACTCATAAAATCCATAGTAATCTTCTCCCACTTCCACTATGGAATATCCATACGCTGAAGTACACCACCGGGCCTCTGATACTCATATTTAACCTGCTGACAGTTGAGACACCAAGCTACATAACCCATAATATCTTTCTTCATTCTCCTCCACCAGTAGTGCTACCTCAAATCCTGATACATCTTCGCGGAACCCTGATGAATGGAATACCGCGAGCTGTGGGCCTCCTCTAATATAAACTCCTGAAACCCATCCATATTGGGCACGCAAATTTAGCCCTGCATCCTCAACACGTCATCATCATAAATAGTCACATCTCTGGCATCACCATGCTGAACCATGTCCTTAAGTACAAGCAAATGCAGATCATTATACTTGCGCTCTCTAATATGGCCATACAAGGAAGACCAAGAAACCACACAAGCCAACACCCGACTAGGCTCTGAAATATCTAACCTCACCATCTGATTGGCCAAAGCCTGGAAATCAACTGCAAAGGTCCTCTCCCCAACTGGAATGTATGCCAGACTACCCATACTCACCGCCTTCCAGCTCAAAACATCGGCAACTCCATTGGCCTTTCCCAGATGATACAAAATGGTAATATCATAGTCCTTGAGTAACTCAAGCCACCTTTGTTGCCTCAAATTAAGATCCTTCTGCTTGAACAGATGCTGATGACTGCGGTGATCAGTGAATACCTCACAAGATACGCCATATAAATAGTGCCTCCAAATCTTCAAAGTATGAACTATAGAGCCAACTCCGAATCATGTACAGGGTAGTTCTTCTCATGGGGCTTCAACTGACGAGAAGTAGTGTATGCAATAACTCTACCCTCCTGCATCAACACATATCCAATCCCAACTCTCGAAGCATCACAATATACAGTGTAAGAACCTAAAGCTTATGGCAATACCAATACTAGAGTTGTGGTCAAAGCTGTCTTGAGCTTCTGAAAGTTCTCCTTGCACTCGTCCGACCATACAAATGGTGCACCATTGTATTTCAACTTAATTAAAGGCGATCAATAGATGAAAAACCCTGGATGAACCGGCGATAATAACCCACAAAACTGAGGAAACTCCGAATCTCTGTGGCTGAGAACAGTCTAGGCCAACTCTGCACCGCTTCTATCTTCTTCGAATCCACCTGAATACCATCCCTGGACACCATGTGCCCCAGGAAAGCCACTGACCCAAGCCAAAACTCACGCTTGGAGAACTTTGCATAAAACTTCTCCTCCCTCAATCTCTGTAATACCACTCTTAAGTGCTGTGCATTCTCCTCCTGGCTACGCGAGTACACCAGGATGTCATCAATAAAAATAATCACATAAATCAAGATACGGCCGAAATACATTGTTCATCAAGTGCATGAACGCGGCTGGGGCATTAGTCAGCTCGAAGGACATAACCAAAAACTCATAGTGCCCATATCTAGTCCTGAAAGCAGTCTTCATAATATCTGAATCCCTAATCTTCAGCTGGTGATAGCCTGACGGAGATCGATCTTGGAGAATACCTTTGCCCCCTAAAGCTGGTCAAATAAATCATCAATATGAGGCAGGGGATACTTGTTCTTCATTGTCACTTTGTTCAATTGCCTGTAGTCAATGCACATTCTCATTGTGCCATCCTTCCTTTCAAAAATAAGACTGGAGCACCCCACGATGACACACCCAAACGAATGAACCCCTTATCTAGGAGTTCCTACAGCTGGTCCTTTAATTCTTTCAACTCCGCTAGTGTCATGCGATATGGAAGAATGGAAATGGGCTGAGTGCCCGGCACCAGATCAATACCAAAGTCAATGTCCCTGTCTGGCGGCATGCCCGACAGGTCTGCTGGAAACACATCAGGGAAGTCCTTTACAATGGGAACAGAATCAAGACTAGGAGTCTCAGCTCCAACATCTCTTACGAAAGCCAAATACGATAGACAACCCTTACCAACCATCAGGTGGGCCTTTAGAAAAGAGATCACCCTGATAGGAACATAGTCAGTCATACCACGCCACTCAATCCTCGGAACACCCGGTATAGCCAATGTGACTGTCTTAGCATGACATTCTAGAATAGCATGTCACGGAGATAGCCAATCCATGCCCAGAATAACATCAAAATCTACCATGCTCAACAGCAACAAGTCAATTCGGGTCTCCAGACCCCCAATAGTCACTAGACAAGACCGATACACATGGTCTACAATAATATATCACCAACCGGTGTGGATACGTGCATAGATAAAGCAAGACACCCACGGGTCGTACCCAGTAAATGAGTAAAATATGAAGAAATATAAGAAATATAGGGATCAAACAAGACAGAGGCATCCCTGTGGTAGACTGAGATAATACCTGTGATAACAGCATCTGATACAATGGCGTCCCTCCTGTCTGGGAGAGCATAGAATCGAGCCTAGCCACCACCAGATCAGTCTCCACCCCTAGGGCGACCCGTGACTACCCTGCCCCCGCTCTTACCTGACTGGGAGTGTACTGAAGTAGATGGAGTAGAAGACGAAGGCCGATCGCTCTAGTGAAATTGACCACCACGACGTCAAGGGCACTCCTTCTTAATATGGCCAAACTCACCGCACTCGTAAAAACTGCCTGGTGCTGGAGAAGGGGACTGAAGGGAACCCCTCGCTGCAGAAGAACCCTGGGCTGAAGAGGCATGAGAAGAACTTTGTGCGGGAAGGGCACTAAGTGAAGGCTGGCCCTGCTGGAATCCCTGATGACCACGGACTGAAGAAACCCCATTATACTCTGGGCGAGCTGACCGAGGAGGCTTGAAGTAACGACCTCTACCACGCTGGAACTGGCCCCTAGATAGAGCACCACTAAAACTTCCTGAACCTCGAGCCCTCTTGGCTTCCCTCTCCTCACGCTCCCTACGGCGAACCATCTCAATATCATGAGCGATGTCAACCACCTCCTCGAATGAGGTACCCAAAACCCTCTCTTTAGTCATCAAAATGTAGAGTGAATAGTTGAGGCTATCCACGAACCTCCTAATCCTCTCCCGATCTGTCGGGATCATCCAAGTAGCATGACGGGCTAGCTGTGAAAATCTCATCTCATACTGGTCACAGACATGTCCGCCTGAGTCAACCACTCAAACTGATGATGCAGATCCTCCCTGCGAGACTGCGGTACGTACTTCTCTAGAAAGAGAGTGGATAACTGCTATCTACGCCTCTCAAAATCCTCCCACCATGTAAATGTAGGCCCTGAGAACTGGAAAGTTGTAAAAGCCACTCGACTCGACTCCAAAATCCCTGCAGTGCGAAGCGTACGCTGGCATTCATCAAGAAAACCCTGGGCATCCTCGCCCTCAGCACCACTGAACGTCAGAGGCTGGAGCCTACCGAACCACTCAAGATGACGCTGCTCATCGTCTGGCATAGCTGGAACCACATAGTTTGGAGCTGGTGCAACTGGTGCAATTGGGGCAACTGGCTGAGTTGGGGCTGCTCCCGGTGTCTGCAATACCTGAACAACCTGCTCAGTTGTGCAAGCAGCGGGGGTCTGATTTCCTCCCCCGGTCTGTGAAGTAGCTATTGTAGTAGAGGCTGATATTACCTGAGCCAGGCCAGTGCAAACTGATAGTACCTGAGCCAAGGCCTCCTGGAGACCTGGAATCACGATAGGCACAGTTGGCGCCTGCACAGGTGCTGCTGGAGCATCTACAGCTGGAGGTTGGTCCTGAACTAGGGCAGTTGGTGGATCAACAGGTCTGCCCTCGCTGGTCTGCCTAGACCACGACCACGACCACGACCGCATCCATAACCTCTATTAGGTGGTACTGGTGGTTGTCCGTCACGTCTGGTAGTATGGGTTCTCACCAACTGCGAGATAATAGAATACAGAAGTTTAGTTCTCGGATCAACAAAGTCGTACGACAAGAATTTCAAGAATATGAAGTTTTTCCTATAGGTTTTGCAGCCTCTAGAGGATAAATACAGACATATCTGTACCAATCTGCGAGACTCTACTAAACTGGCTCATGATTCACGAGAACAAGTAACCTAAGCTCTGATACCAACTTGTCACGACCCAACCTCCGGTCGTGATGGCGCCCAACACATTGCTAGGCAAGCCCGACCATTCAACAATAATCCCCACTTATAATGATTCATGAATTCAAATACAGATATTAGATTACTAAGCCATTTTTATCGAAAGTCTAGAAATACTGAGTAATATACTGAAGTCTAACAAAATACCGAAAATATAAACCCAAACAGGATCCGGTGTCACGACTATGAGCCTCTAATACAGAGTGTCGTCCTTCAACAAGATTGTCTAAGAGAACAAAATAAGAAAAGATAGGGATAAGAGGGAAGGATTAAGGCTGTGAACCCCATGCAGCTACCTCGATGCTCCCGAATAATGCTACTCAGCTAAATAGGTCCTCCCTCGGCGTGAGATGCACCTAGATCTGCACACAAGGTGCAGGGTGAAAAGTGAGTATTCCGACTCAGTGATTAATAAACATAAATAATGGCTGAAGATAAGAAATCACTGAAATACACAAGGCAAACTATAGCTGGCAGTACCAAACCTTCAACAGTAAAACCAACAAGTCAATGAAATAATAGTATATAAAGAACCATGACATGTAAAACAGGTAAGTAATAATGCATGAATATAATGCAATGAATATGCCGGTACACTCAGGTACCCACTGCGGCGTGCAGTCCGAGCAAACCATATATTTATCGTCGACGGTGCTCACTGGTGGTGCGTAATGACTCCGGAGGGGCTCCTACAGCCCAAGCGCAAACAATCAAGCCATCTCATGGCACCAACCAGGCCCTCAGCCTCAATATCATATAATACTACTGCGGCGTGCAGCCCAAGCCATCCATATACCAAGAAATCACTATAAGACCCTCGGGCGCTTTTAAATCAGTAATTCACAGCCCAAAATATCATTTAAAATACCAATTGAGTTTTCAAATCTAGAAAAAGGGGCTGAGTTTGCAAAATAGTACTTAAAACCTTGGAATGAGATTAAACAATATGCAAAGCATGCAAAATCAGAGATATAAATCCTTGAAGGATTCAAATAGCTGACATGAACCCCAAATACAACAGTCAATCCAAGTAACGATGATTTCCAACAATTTATAGTAGAAAAACACATTAAGACATCACCGGGATGGACCAAGTCACAATCCCCAATTAGAAACAACCCCGCACTCATCATAGAGCGTGTGCCTCGCCTCAATATAGTGTTACGATGCGAAGTTTCGGGGTTTCAAACCCTCAGTTCATCATTTACACCTATTACTCACCTCAAGTCGGCCCAAAGTCTAGCTCGCTATGCCTTTTCCTCTCGAATCGACCTCCTCGCTCGTCCAATCTAATCAAAACCACAATGAATAGATTACAATAGGCTAAGGGAATATAACCCAATCGAAAAGACTCGAAAAACATCAAAAATCATGAAGTTGGCAAAACCCGAGCCCCGAGCCCACTTCTCGAAAAAAATTACAAAATTCACATCACCGGATTCCTCGTCTCGCCATGAGTCCATACATATCAAATTTACCAAAATCAGAGTCCTTTTGACCCCTCAAATCCCTACTTTTAACTCTCTTAAGTTCAAGCCCAAAACCACCATTTTTGACCTTTGATTCCTTGATTATTCAGTCTAAATCCTTGTTTTTACACCATAAAATTGTATTCTAAGTCCAAGAATCCATACCTGAATAAAGCCCTCGAAACCCTCTTCAAAATCGCCTCAAAGTTCTAAAAGTTCGAAGTCCAAAATGTTGTTCTTTCAAAAATATGCGAAGAAGACTGTTTCACTTAACTGCCCGGGCATTCCACTTCTGCGAAGAGAATGTCGCTTCTGCGACTTCTGCATCTGTGATCTACGTCTGCTTCTGCGGACTTTCACTTAAGGGCCCCTACTGCTTCTGTGGTCCCCATTTCGCATCAGCGGGACCGCTTATACGGTCCAATCTTACGCTTTTGCGGAACCAGACAAGGGCCAAATTTCCGCTTCTGCGCGATCCATTCCGCTTCAGCGAGACCGCACCTGTGGTCCCATAACCGCAGGTGCGAAAACACCAGATAGCAGCAATATAAACATGCAACAAACTCCAAAAACTCTCTATTTAACCACCCGAATTCATCCCGAGGCCCCCGGGTCCTCAACCAAAAGCACAGACATGGTCCGATACCCTATTCAACCTTGTTCCAATCTTAAAAACACATCCAACAACACAAAAATCCTCATTTCTCATCAATTTCAAGTCTAAGTTCTTCAAATTCTTCCGAAACTCACATTCGATCAAAAAACCGACCAAATCACCTACGAATCACCTGAAATTTTGCACACACCTCCCAAATCACCTAACGAAACTACTGCAGCTCTCAGAATTCCATTCCGACCCCCAGATCAAAATCTCACCTACCAACCGGAATTCGCCAAAATACTAATTTCGCCAATTCAAGCCTAATTCTACACCGGACGTCCAAAATAAATTCCGAATGCACTCCTAAGTCACAATTCATTCCCAGAATCTAACTGAATTACCGAAAATCACATCCGAGTCCTCTAACTCATTAGTCAACATCCGGTTGACCTTTCCAAAACAAGCCTTCCTTAAAGAGACTAAGTGTTTCATTTCCTACCAAAACCAAACCAATACAACTCTAACTCACCGAATGCCGATAACAAAACATGAAGAGCAATAAATGGGGAAAACGGGGCAGTAATACATGAGACGACGGGTCGGGTCGTCACATAAAATAAAACAGCTTTTTTCACATGGTTTTCAGCTTTTTCAGAACGACAAGACAACTCACATAAAATATAGTATTATACTGCATTTTATATATTAAATTTTTCTGCAACAAAATAGATTTTTCAGATGATTTTCAGCTTTTTTAGAACGACAAGATAACTCAAAAAAATGTAGTATTATTCTACACTTTATATATTAAATTTTTATACAACAAAACAGCTTTTTCTGTAGCCGTTTCAGATTTTTCCAGAACGACAAGACAACTGATAAAACATAGTATTCTACCATGCTTTATATTAAATTTTTCTGCAATAAAACAGCTTTTTCTGCAGTCGTTTCAGATTATTTCATAACGACAAGATAACTAATAAAACGTAGTATTCTACCACGATTTACATAATAAATTTATTTTTTAATATTAAATTTTTTTTTATTTTTTACAAACACCAATTAGTTTAATATTTGAACAACCATACCAAAAGCTCATGTTAAAAAAAGATTATGCAACATACAGACACGTATTACAAAAAAAATACGAAAACAAAAGACTAGGGGTATCCTTGAAAGTTGGGTACATTCGACGAACTTGCACCAGGAGCTGGATTACCACCGGCAAGCACACCACCTGAAGGACATTTACGACGTTCGTGTCTTGTTTGCGAGCATATGCCACATTTACGCGCTTAAACGGTGTCACCAACATCCATTTGGTTCCGTATATGCATCCTCTTTTGCACTTGCAGCTTGCGCAAATAGTCCTTGTTACACACCATCGTAAAAGGTTCCAGCAGCCAATAATGCTCAGCACCTAATGGCTGCAACTGCCCAATATACGTGTCTACATATGCAGCAACACTGTATTGCCTATCAATATAGTTGGTTGCCCCTAAACCAACATGTCGAAAACACTTCAAGGCATGTGCGCACGTCATGTGTAGATGGTCCATTTCCCATATGAACACAACCTTCTGGCTTCATTCACCATCTATAGATTATTCCCACAGTGTCCGCGGATAGCAGTCTTAACTTCAAAAACACCCTGGTCCTAATCGTACTGTAAAAATGAATGTCAATATGCTCGCCTCCTGTACCTTTCAAATCTTCTCATGGGTATTGACATAAATTGAACACCCTTGTCCATTAATGCCAATGCAGCTCCATGCCTTTCAACTAACCTCTCCGCACTATGTTTGAATATCATGCGGACCATGGCTGTGACAGGTAATCCACGGGCAGACTTCAACAAGCCATTGAATGACTCGGACACATTTGTAATCAGGGCTCCCCATCTTCTACTGCCATCAACATGCAATGTCCACATGTAAAGCTCATGTACCATCATCCAAGTATAGGCTCGTGGATCTATCTGCCGGATCGCTTCCATGCGCCTCATGAATTTGAACTGCTAGTGCTTAGTTGCATCCATCCACATTAAGTCATGCAAGGCCTTGTCAGTATATTTTTCTGGAAATTGGCCTTCCGGTGCCTCACACAGTAACAATGGTACGCATAGGGTTCCTGCCATTCAGGTAAGTACCGTACAGAACTTAAAATACCAGCATATCGATCAGATATTAGACAAATACCTGAACGCCGTTTGACAACGTGCTGCTTCAAGTGGTTCAAAAAAAACATCCACGTAGTTTTTCTTTCGTTGGCACAAATGGCAAAAGCTAGTGGAAATATATGTCCGTTGGCATCTACTGCAACTGCAATCAAAATCTTAATATCATACTTTCCATAGACATGAGTATCGTCTATGGAAATTACAGGACGACAATGAACAAAACCATTAATTACTGGTTTAAATTACCAGAACACATAGTTGAAAATATATTCCGGTCTATCCGAACTCCGCTCACGCCTCCATTCAACAACAATCCCGGGGTTAAAGTGTTGCAGTGCAGCCATGTACCTGGGCAGCCATGAAAAAGACTTATCCCAGTCGCCATAAATAATTTCAAAGGCCTGTTTACGATAGAGATATGACTTTCTTTTGGTTATAGTACAACCGTACTCCTGGTGGACGGCTGTAATACACTCTTTAATCTTGAATCTAATTGACACTTCCAAATATGGAATCAAGACAAGAGAAATCAAGTCTATATTTAGGTTGAAGTGATTCTCATTGAATGTGTCTATTTCACATCTGTTGGTGCAAATAAATTTACCCACTTTCCACAAACCTGATTTCTTCTTGCTAGCACGCAACATCCAGTGACAAGCCATAAAGTTTCTACGGCATACAACCTTGTACACCTTCGTAAGTGACTCGCTTACTGTCATCTCATGGCACTCTCTTACACTGTAGATTTTTACAGCCCTAATTAGGCGAGCTTTATCCGGGAAATAGTCTAGATTCATCCCACATTGCTGATCGAATTTTGTCATCATCCCTTGTGAGGGCATCCACGTTTGCATACTTTGCAAATTATCAAGGTAGGGAATATTTCGTTCTGAAATGGCATATGGGACTTGTATACTCTTGGTCTAGCAGGAGGTGGAGGAACATGCTCCCTCGTCAGCTCAGGTTCAACATTCACTTTCTCCTCATCATCACCCTCATCAGGGAAGAGTGTGTCATCTCCAGACTCATCTGTATTGTTGTCATAATCACTATCATCCTCCTGACTTTGTGCATCTGCCAAATCACGAGTTAATATGTCATCTATGCGCAACTGTGTGAGGTCAGGAACATCAAGAAGCTTGTTTTCACTGCACAAAAAGAACAAAATCATAAGTTACCCAACTAGATAAATACTTTACCTATAGCTATATCATTTTACTTACAAGTCGTACTGTCTTGACATTTCATGATGAGTATTTTCTTGTTGGTGATGACTCCCAGATGGACCACCGTGGTCCAATACGCCAGAACTACGCATATTCCAACTAGGGGCGGGGTCATAACTTGTACAATTCATATCCGGACGATACCCCCTATGAAAAATATGAGTGTTAATACAAATCTAATTAAAACATAAAATAAGCATCTCTAAAGCGTAAAAAAATTAAAGTTTACCGGTCGTCTTGTGGATTATATAAATTCGAAAAATTATTTTGTGGTTCCTCATTCGCAGGTGGTGACAATTTTAAATCAAGGCAAGCTTTTTCATCAGCAATCTATCCGGCAAAAACTGCTCCAGAATAATCACCCGATGACTGGGAGTTATCCCTCTATGCACGCCCTCATTATTGCGAATGTCTTCAATCTTGACGTACATTTTTAACAATATTTTTACAATAAATTCCCTGTATTAATCCGGAATCCGCAAAAAATGTCTAAGAGTTTGATCATCTTGGGTGTTAAACTCAGAATAATAAGCAAACCCTTGCGAAAAATCTACCAGTTACTTTAATGTTAACCGAACGCTTCCTTACACTTATGTTTTACGTAACAACGATATCAATTTAGCGTACTCCATTGTAAGTGGCAATTTAACATAACACTGTGGAGATGAGTTATACCTCACAGAGTTATTCTACAACACAACCTCCCCTCCCCTCCCCCCAATATAATGAAACCCGTATTTTTGACTTTTCAGACATTATACAAAAATGATTGATAAGAAGAAGAGAGAAGTATGAATGGAAGTTTGAAGGTAAGTATTGAATGGATTTTTATAAAATTCAAACGCCTTTAAATACGGCAAGTCCGAGCTTGGGATGCAAATTTTTTTTATGTAAAATGCTTTACAATACCACGTTTTATGTATTTAAATTATTATTATGTCAGGTATCCGCATAACACTTATTGGTGGACCCAAAAATCAGAGTAAAACGCAGTATTGTACTGAGTTTTACACTAAAAACTAATATTCTCTAGAGTGTTGCAGAAGTGGGCCCAAATTTAATAGGAAAACTCAGTACAATACTGCATTTAAGTTAAACGCAATATTGTACTGCGTTTCCCTAATAAAAAATAATTTTTTAATAAATCGCAGTATAGTACTGCGTTTAACTTTAACGGTTAACTTTTCGTTAAAGTAAATCACAGTATTATACTGCATTTTATGTACTTATGTAAAAAAATTTGAATAGTAGAAAGGTAATTTGTGCCCAAAAGGGCACTATATAAGTTTTGGACTCTCTCTTCTAGTACCAAAACAAAGTACTTTTCTTGCAGTGTTTTCTTTGTAACTATCCTAAAAGAAACTAGCAATGAGTATAATAATGGGACTCTCACACATATATAGTACGGGTATAACTTTTGTTTAACCGTTTAGTCATAATTTTTTTTACTTTTTTTCCATTTTTTCTTCGGAACCAATATTTGTCCAATTTCACTAGAAGTTAAATTTCAAAATTTTTGAAAATTTGAAAAGCTCTAATATGTTTTTCAAAATTTTAATTTCAAATCACTCATAAAAATAGAAAAACAGTTTCAAATTGTGTTCACGTCCAAATATAACTCTAATTTTCAAATACTATTTTCACTTAAAAAATAATTTTAATTTTTCCGAAATTTCAAGTTCCAAACGCCCACTACATATACTCAAGAACCGGAGAGAGGATGAAACACAGAGAGGCTAAACTTAGCCTAAATTCTTTCGTTCTTCTTTGTTTTTTATATTTTTTTATTATTACAGATCCGATTTTGAGAACAAAAAAATATGACTAGGCAGCAATAGTCAAGCTCTTGATATCAGTGGCAGATCCAAGATTTTCTGCAAGCGGATTCAGTCGGAGAAGTCTATAACGAATATAAGCGGTATAAGTTATATAAGCGTGTTCAAAAATAATTTCTATACAAAATTTACCTTGCTTTAGCCATAATTTATACATATATAGAGTATTATTTTTTAACGAAGCGGGTTCAATTGAACCGCTTCTCACCGGTCCGCCCCTGCTTGATACCATTATAAAATGATTACTCCCTCTTTCATTTTAATTGCATGGCAGTTTCTAATTTAAATTAACAACAACTTTTCTGAGGAAGTTAACTCCATTATATAGGAGTATTATCTTTAGTGGGTCGGGTCAGGTCGCATGAAGCGATACAATATCCAAACCTAGTATCCAACAATTTTCTTCATGTGTGATTCATTTTTCTCCTTTAGTACGTAGGTAAGAGCAGTTTAATTTTGCATTCAACCTTTTTCTTTCATGTTTTTCCATTCTAATATATCTATGAGCATTTGTTATGATCAATGTGCTAATCTTCTTCTTCTTATTTGGATGAGCAACACTAAAATGAAGTAGATTTGCCAATAATCATGTTTAAACGAAAGCTATTTCTTGATAATATTCTCACTTCAATGTTATTGATACAAATTATGTCTATAATCTCTACGTTAAGTGGTTCTTTTTTAACCACCAAAACATATACGAGAAACACTACTGGAATTCCGGAAAAAAGCGACCAAAATTTAGCGACCAAAGTTGATCTGTCAAGAATAGCGACCAATGTTGGTTGCTAAATCAGCGAAAATAATGAAATAAACATTTGAAATACATAGGCAACCAAAGTTGATCGCTAATTAGGTCAAAATGTTGACTGAACTAATCAAACTTGCTTGGTCAAATGTATACTGATATTAGCGACCAAACTTGGTCGCCAAAGCGTGACCCGCCTATCAAATTTTAATAATTATATTATTATTTAAAAAAATTACAAAATATAAATATATATAATTTAAAATTAGCGACTAACATTGGTCGCTTTGGGTCATCACCGTATTTCTCCCTTTCTCCGCGCTTTCGAGGCCTTGGAAACCTCGCTTGTGGTACCTCGATTTGCGTGCGCAGTCCAGGCGCGAAGCCAGAAAGTTTTTTTTATGTTAAAATATGTGAATTATGTGAAAAATTTTAAGAATTTTTATATTAATATTGATATAGTTGACTTTGTTCAACATTTTTGGTAAACGGACCCGAATCAGTGATTTGACGGTTCCGGAGGGTCCGTAAAAAAATATGGGACTCGGGCATGTGCCCGGATTCGAAATTCGAGGTCCAGAACCCGAGTAAAAGAATTTTTCTGTTAAATTATTTTCTGAAAATATTAAGAAAAAATGGAAATGAAAATGAGTTAGAAAATATAGGTATCAGGCTCGTATTTTGGTTCCGACGCCCGGTATAGGTCTTAAATATGCGTTAAGCGCTTTCTGTGAAGTTTGGTTGAAAACGGATGTCGTTTGACGTGTTTCGGAGTATGAGTTCCAAGTTTGAAAGTTTAAGAAGTTTGAAATGAAAAATATGAGTTTTGAGGCTCGATTCTATGTATATGATGTTATTTTGGCGATTTGATCGCGCGAGTAAGTCTGTAGGATATTTTTGAGGTTGTGTGCATATTTGGTTTGGAGCCCCGAGGGCTCGGGTGAGTTTTTAGTAGGCCCCGAGAGGTCTTAGACTTAAAAATATCAGATGTTGCAGGTCCAGGTGTTGCAGGCCCCCAGCGCGGCCACGGTCATTTCTGCGTGGTCCGCGATGGAAGCTACATGACCGCGATGCATTTCTGTGCAGTCTACGTTGCCATGTTCAGAGGGGTCCTCAGTGTTGGTTTGACCGGCGCGGCCGCGCACCAAGTTCGTGCGGTCCGCGCTGGGAGATTCAGAGAAGGCCCCAGGTATGAGTCCACCAGCGCGGCCACGCACTAGAATCGTGCAGTCCGCGCTGGATAGGTTTAGAGAGTTGTTTCCCCCTCTTCCTTGGCGCGGCCGCGGGACATTTTTGTGCGGTCCGCGCCGGGCTTTCAGTATAGATGTGAGATATTCAGTCATTTTACACTTTTTTCAAAACCCAAAACATAAGAGGTAATTTTTCAAATGATTCTTCTTCTTCAAAACGATTGGTAAGTGATTTCTAACTTGTTTTCTTTACCCCTTATCATCTTTAAACGTAATTTCAAATTAAAACAAAGATTTTGATAGGGGAATTTGGGAACTTAGGGTAGGACCTAGGGTTTCTAAAATTGGGGGTTTTGGACCTCAATTTGGGGTCCGATTCCAAAATAAATTATATAGTTGAGTTCCTGGGGGAATGGGTAACTGGTTTGGTTCGAACCTTGGGTTTTGACCGCGTGGGCCCGAGGGCATTTTGGGAATTTTTCAGTAAAACTTTGGGAAATTCATTATTTTTGCATTCAAGTTGATTCAATTAGCATTTGTTGATACATTCAAGTAATTTATGACTAGATTCGAGCGGTTTTGTGGTGGATTCGAGGGGTAAAGCTATACTAGAGGCTTGAGTGGATTTCTAGAGCATTCGAGGTAAGTGTTTGTTCTAACTTTGGCTTGAGAGATTAGGATTAAGGCATTATTTTCTACGTGCTAAATATGGAGTAAGGTGTATAGGCATGGTGATGGTTATCTATGCACCGGAGTCTAGCATGACCGTGAGTCTTATATGTGTTGGATTCAGATTTAATGGTACATTTTTCTTGCTTGGGTTGATAAGCATAATATACTGTGATTGGTTTGGTTTTTAGAGCATTGGCTCGGACTAGACATTGTTACCCGAGAAATAGATGATTAAAAGTGGAGCGTATAGCAATTAGTCCCTTGCTGGGACATAAGTATTTATTGTACTCTCCCTTGCCGGGATGATTGAATTGTTAATTGTATTCCCTTGCTGGGATTTTCTTATGATTGTTGTTACTCCCCTCGCGCTTGAGTTGCGGTCGTTGTTTGGGTGAGTTCTTGGTATTGATTGTTGAGGATCGGGTTGCACGCCGCAATGGTATTGATGAATATTGAGGATCGGGTTGCACGCTGCAATGGCATTGATGAAAATTGAGGATCGAGTTGCACGCCGCAACAATATTGATTGTTGAGGATCTGGTTGCACACCGCAACGGAGATTTACGTTGAGCATCGGGTCGCGCGCCGCAACGGAGAATGGACTGAGTATATGGCTTTCGTATGTAGAAGTTTCCTATGTTTTTTTCCTTATCGGTTGTTATTGTTCAGCTTTATTTCCTTATCGTTGATTTCTATATTTAGACTGTAGTACCACACAACATGCTTCCCCCCCTTTAACTGTTAAAAATTAGTATATTTCCTGTTATTGCACATATATCGGTACAGGTAATTTGTGGTAGGTCTTGTCTAGCCTCGTCACTACCTCGCCGGGGTTAGGCCAGGCACTTACCAGTACATGGGGTCGGTTGTGCTGATTCTACACCCTACGCTATTTTGCGCAGATACAGGATTCGGACCGCAGTAGCAGCAGTGGTGCAGGTGTTAGCATTCAGATCCGCGAGGCATCGAGGTAGCTTGCAGGTGTCCGCAGGCCCGGCGCCTTCTCTATCCTTACTTTATTCTGTTGTCCCATGTGTTCGGTATAAATGGTTATATGTATTTCTTTCAGACCCTTGTTTCAGTATTCTATAGTAGTCTGTGAATAGTGACACCAAATACTGGGTAGAGGTGTAATTTGGAGTTTCGTATTTCAGTTTTCAGTTCTTTAAACATTTTTAAAGTCTTCCTCTTTATTTTAATGTTTCCATTGCTATATTGTTTTAACGAAATCGGTGATGTATTTTTAAATGTTCGGCTTGCCTAGCTCCGACAGTAGGCGTCATCACGACTCCCGATGGTGGAAAATCCGGATCGTGACAAGTTGGTATTAGAGCTCTAAGTTGCATAGGTCTCGCTGCTCACGGACAAACTAGGTAGAGCCTGAGGAATCGGTACAGAGACGTCTGTATTTATCCCCCAGAGGCTGCAGACTTAGGAAAAATTTCACTTTGTTCTTTCTTGTCGTGTGATTCTGTGTAAGGCCTCGTGAAATCCCTACTCAAAAACTCGGATCCTGTGGTGCCAAGTTAGGATCGTGTGTTCGCGGCGGCGCGGACCTTTTTGGATTGAATGATGCATTAAAAAGTCAAGAATAAGCTTCCAGAATAAATGCGAGAAATACGGTCCAAAATGCGGTCGCATAATTGAAATGCGGACCGCATACCTTCCGCAGAGTGAGGCAGAATGTTGGATAAAATTGAAGTCAGAAATGCAGTCGAAATGCGGTCGCATAATCGAAATGCGGACCGCATACCTGCCGCAGAGTGAGGCAGAATGTTGGATAAAATTGAAGTCAGAAATGCGGTCGAAATGTGGTCGCATTATCAAAAATGCGGACCACATAAGTCGTCGCATATTTTCCTTTGAATTTGTGAAGGTCAGTTTTGCGGTGCACTTTGCGACCACAGAACATGAATGCGGACCGCATTATTACCGCATAACGAGTCAGAATGTTTAGTTTTTGGGGAGCATTTTGCGGTCCATTATGCGGACCGCATGTTTACTCTGCGATCGCAAATGTGACCGCATAGTTGACTCGGGGCTCCAATTTTCTAATTTTTAACCCGACTTCCTTATCGATATAACCGATGTTCTAGCTCATTTTGAACATTCATCTGAGCAATTCTAGAGAGAGGAAGAGGTTTCTTAGAGAGGGAAAGTCTCCCATCAAATTATTTTATAAGATTGGG